>VZTI01001820.1:873998-897213 GCA_013397865.1 Struthidea cinerea | reverse complement strand
CGGCAGAGCCCTGGCGGGATGGAGCGGAGCGGGACGGTGCTGCGCTGCCGGGCGGAGGCGGCTCGGATCCCCGGCTGGGGCCGCAGCGCTGTCGCGGGCAGGTCCCCGGCTGCCCTGGGCTCCCCGAGCGGCATCGGGTGCCCCGGGAGCTGCCGGGGCTGCGGCACCTGCGCTGTCCCCGGGGCTGCAGGGCAGGAAGGGGCTGGGACTGGGGCTGGGCTCTGCTGCTGCCAGCGCTGGGAGGGTCGCGGATTTTCGTATTCCAAGTGAATATGTGAAGTGTTGTGGAAATTGAAATTGTTGATATTTTTTTTTCCTTAACAGTAGAAGTTCTTTTCGGAGGGATTGTGTTTTTCAAGGTCTGTCGATAAGTTTTCTTAAAAAGTAAATAGGGACTTTTTTTCATTTCTAGTGGGCGGTCACTTGTCAGACCAGAAAATTATTCTCTAAAAGCAGCAACAAAAGATCTTTATTATGGTGTATGATTGTGTTGAGCCAGTCTGTGCAGTTTGTGGCTAGCTCTTTTTTGGAGGGGAAGTGTTGAGGTTTTTTGTCTGCGTGTTTTCGGGGTTTTAATTTTATTTTTATTTTTCTGGTAGATTTGGTTCAATTTTTTCCATCGTTGATCCTTGACACACAAGAAGTCCCACAGGGGCTCAGACGTCGGGTGTCCAGTTACTCTTATTTAATACGATGGATATAAGGATGGTCTCTGGCAGCACACTTCTTAGGCAAAAGGGGTTGAAAAGCTACGCAGAGAATAGAGAAATAAACCTTTGGCTTGCAAATTACTCATGTGATGATGTTGAAATATTGGCAAAACTGGAGAAAGAGTCTTGTGCTTTAGCAACTGACTTAAGTGCTTGCATGCAGTTTTATTTTTCCACTGCAAGTCAACCCAGTTTTTTTACCTGAGAATCTAAGTTAATCATACTTACTGATGTCATTTCTTCATGAATCTATATATAGGATGATTTAGAATACTACATGAGTGCCCACCACTGATACTAGTAGAGGATTTTAGGGATAAATAGGAAGAGTGGATTCCACATTGGAAAATGGACTTTTTTTTTTTTTTTTGCCTGTAGGGGAAATATAATTCTAAATTGCTGCATAATTTAAAAAATCAATTTTTGTAATCTAGACTCTGCTTTTATTGTGTAAACATTTAGTGCTTAGAATTTGCTAGATACAGGGAAAAATAAAATCATTTAGGTTGGAAAAGACCTGTAAAATTATTGAGTCCAACCCAGCACTACCAAGCCCACCACTTAACCATGTCCCTAAGTGTCACATCTACATGTATGTCTTTTAAATCCCCCCTGGGATGGCTTCCCTGGGCAGCCTGTTCCAGTGCTTGGCAACTCTTTCAGTGAAGAAATTTTTCCTAATATCCAATGTAAACCTCTCCTGGCACGACTTGAGGCCATTTCCCCTTGTCTGATCACTTGTTATTTGAGATAAGAGACCAACTCCCACCTCACTATCTCTTCCTTTCAGGTAGTTGTAACGGTGAAGGGTTTTTTGCAGCTTTTCTCAAGCACTAAAAGCACAGAACTAAGAAGATGCAGGTTATAGTCACTTCTTCGTGTTCTTCAGAGCTTTTTGGGTAGTAGTGAAACTGCCAAGAGTATTATTAGTATTGTGTTCTAGTTCGGGAATATTTTGAGGAACAGAGCAGAGCTGGCGCCTCGAGAAATCTACATTTGGTCTAATCTGTACAGATGCTTTGTGCATGAAAATGCTGTCAGAGAGTAAATTCGTTTAATTGTGGTACGCATTTGTCTTTATCCACAAAAGACCAGAGCATCTAGAGGCTCATGTTTTTTCTTCAGAAAGTCCCTCAGGACTAGTTTGTAACTTTACCTGACTTTACACATGAGGTCTCTCAGTTCCTTTTATGACAGCACTGTTTCTTTTCTTTTGATCGCCACTAATTCAGCACAAAAAAAGAGCAACAAATAGAAGTCCTGCTCTGGGAAAAAACAGAAAATTCATTTATATTAAAAAGTAACCACGTTCGGGCTTTGTTAACAGCCTATAGCTTGGTCATGGAGCAGGAAGTTGGGGTGATAGGGGCTAGAAAACACCCACAGCATCTTTTCTTTTTTGTGACCTCTGAGCACCCAGGATACAAAGCCTGGGGCCTCCCCGATCGAGTAGTGCTAGTGACCACAAAGTTTCCAACCTGGCTGCCCTAATGCTGGGGGTGTGGGTTGACTAGGGCTGGGTGAACTGGTGTAGAGTGCTGGTGAAAGTCACTGTGCCTGTCCTGGGGGAACGGGGGGCACAGTACTGCTCTGCTACTGTCACTCACAGGATTTGGGTCTGAGTTTGAAAAGGAACAGGCACTCTGTTTGCCTTTCCTGATGCTGCATCTGCTGTCCTGTCCTGCCTTTTGAATTTTCAGCACGTGGTCTGACTTCTTTGCCAACTCAGACACGTCATTTTACTTGGTTTTCTTCACATTAGAGCTGACGTAAATACTCTAACCCATGAGAAATATGTGCCACAGAGCTTCTACGTCCTTGTGGTGAGGCTAAGAAAGATAGTGATCATAACCAGAAACTGTACCTGGGTAAATGCATTGCTCCATGGCCTCAGGGGACCGAGTCTGCTGCTTGTCCTTGAGATAAGGTTTTGTTTGCTGCTTTTCTTTTTTATTTTTTTAAGTGTATTTCTGCTTGGTTGTTATCTTTCGCCCAAAATAGATGGTGCAGTGGATTATGAAAAAGGGAAATGAGAGCTCTCTAAAGAGGGCGTGCTCTAGTCAGTTCTGCTAAATGAAAAGGAGGTCGTACTCTTTGCTTAAGCAAGCATGAGACAGAGAGAATAAAACTCGGGACCTAACCATGGAAAAACTATTTTTCACTACTACTTGGAAATTTGGATGATACAGTAGCTTGATTCTTTATTGAGTTGTCATCTTTTTCTGCAGAAAAATCCCCTGTTATCTCAGCCTTGTGATTACTAGCTCTTCTTTCCATGAAGCAAATGATCTATATGAATACAAACCAGTCCTTCTGCTTGAGCTGGTATGCGATGGCTTTATTTGTTTTGCTTTTTTTAATAGATTGCCACAGAACACTGCAGAATTATCATCAGTGGTAAATACGGGTTCAGAAAAACGTGATGACTTCAGGGATTCTATTGAGACGTTTTTAAATGGTTTTGAGTGATGCAATCAGGTTAAGTACAAGGTAAGTGCTCTAGACATTTATGTGTTGGAAACTATTTATGTCAGTATTTTAATGACTGACCCTGCATATGTTTTTAACTTGAATATGTAACTCTCTGGAATAGAAAGGGACTTTTTGGGAAGTTGAACCCAGCTTGCTGTAAATCCATTCCAGCAAAATAGTTGCAATAACCTAAAAAGTTATTGTTAGGATTAGTGGGGGCAGAACAAACTGCTGGAAACCACTTCAAAAGCTCATTGATTTTATGATAGCTCAGTTTCTGACTTTCTTCTGAAAGTCAGGGTGAAAATTTCAGTTCAAGTCTAGTTCTGACTAGTTATTTGCAAAAAAAAATAGGGATTTTGTATCTGGGGTGGTGACAATTGTGCTTTGTGCAATGATACTAACAGATGCCTATTACTATTACAAGGAATGACCTTGCTTTGTGACCTTTCCTTCTTTCTGGATACACCACATAAATCGTCAATAAAAACTTAGACATAAACTAATTGAGAATGTTAATATCTCTCTTTGTCATTCTTTTCCAAACAATTAATTCCTTTGTTTGTATTGAGGGTGCTCCTTCATTTTTGTGTATCTATCACAGTGGTGTATTCTTACTGTACCTGTTCCTCTAAGGAAATGCTTTATCATAATAAATTCCAAGAACGAATGACAGGGGAGGTTAACTAATAACTTCTAAACAAATTTCACTAGCAAATATTTCTCCATTTTGTCTTCAGCCAGGATACTAATTATGATTTTCTTCATAATACAAGTTATTAATTTTAAATCTAACTGTATAATGATGAGCTGTTGATCACTCTGATAACTCCTTTTCATTCTTACTTTGCTAAAACAAATTTAGGTGAAAAGTGTTTTCAAGTTTGCTTCTTTTTTTTCCAGGAGTGATTTTGCAAAGTTGACAGTGATGGAGTATATGAGCACGGGTAGTGATAGCAAAGAAGAGATTGACTTGTTGCTAGCTGATCTAAATATGTCTGAGGTGATAGCCATCATGGAAAACCATTATCCAGGTGAAGACATTGCAGTCTATGAAGACAGCTTAATTACAATGTGTGAAGAGGCAAATCAAAATGATGAGCGTGCTGAATCATTACTGTTTTGTGAAAGGGAGGTCTCTTTTATGTCCTCCGTCAAATACGGGACTGTGGAAGACCTGCTTGCTTTTGCAAATCAGGTGTCTAACACTGCAAAACAATTTAAAGGATGCAGACAACAGGAATCTGGAATCCTCTTAAATATGGTATGTTGGTTTTCCTTTTACTTGGCATTTCATAGACCTTAGGAGTTAGAAGTTTTTAATGATTCTAAATAAAGATCGGTTCCAGGAGTAACAGGCTGTGGTTTCCTGTGCAACCCTGGGACTGGAAGGGGTTTCTGAGTCTATCAAGTCTAGCCCCTGCAGCCTCAGGCAGCTATGGAGAGAGGTCTGTTGTTCAGAAGGATCCATTCTGTTATCTCCCAGTATCTCTGGAGGCTAGAAAACATTTCCCAGTATTGAATACAAACGTGAGACAAGCAGTCAAAAAGCAAAATCTACAACTCATTTTGTCCTTTCAGTACTTAAATGGGGCTTATAAAATCCACAACTTGTATAAAAAAGAGAGAGAGTGACTTTTTAGAAGGGCTTGTAGTGATAGGGCAAGGAGGAACAATTTTAAACTAAAGCAGTAGAGATTTCTGTACTCCAAGGGTAGTAAGGCACTGGAACAGATTGTACAGAGAACTTGTGGATGCCCCATCCCTGGAAGTGTTCAAGGCCAGGTTGGATGGGGCCCTGAGCAACCTGACCTAGGGGGTGACATCCCTTCCCATAGTAGGGGAATTGCAACTAGATGATCCTTATCCCTTCCAACCAAAGCCTATCTATGATTCTATGAATTATGATGGTTTACAGGTCTGGGAGACAGTAAAGAGTCTTCCAGTGCCTTGTGTTCATGCAGTAAAATGTTCATTATGCAAACTCCCAAAAATAAAGATCTAGGATCTAATGATATAGTTCCTAAATTCGCTCTATATGCACAAAATGTCAATAGTAGTAATGTAAGGAGAAAAAGCACCTACTATCAAGTGTGATTTTTAAGAGTTACAATATTATGTAATGTCTCACACTGCTAAATTCAACTATAGATGTCTTGTTTTGAGATGTTCATTTTTTCCCTGAAATTGTTTGTGTTCCACAAGCATCTCTGGATATTAGTGTCATTTAACTTTTGTTTGAGATCAGTTGCTCTGGAAATACTCAGAGTTGCAATGGAATTCTATTCATATATGTTGGTGCTGCTGCTGTATTCTTTTAAGATGCTCTACATCTATCATCTTAAATATCTTGTATGTAATGTGTTTTATATGTGAACACTGGTTGCTTGAGGCTTACTGGTTACTCAGGTGTGAAATACCCCAGGGTATTGCTTTATTCTGATTTGGAGGGAGCATCACAGTATTGCAAAACAATCACATTTCAACTCTGTAACATTGAAATGACATTTAGTAATATTGAATGTTTCCTATACTTAGGGCAGACACTGTTCTACGTACTCGTGGTTGTTTTGCTTGCATATTGTTTCTACAGATGCATACAACTGGCATGAACCCAGTCCTATTAGGTGCGCGTGATCCCATTATGCAACTGAGGGTTGGAGGCATTACCTGTGCATGCATTTCAGCAGGGGCATCTGCTCTGTAAATATCTACAGCATTTTGGTTAGGATCAGGAGTGTTTCTGATTGCCTAGTGACCCTCACTGACTGCACTGTGGCTCGCATCAGAAACGGTCTTGAAGTGCACAAGGTGGATTTCTTTCAGTTAAAACTGAACTGAAAGATCCGTTGCAGCCACAGACAGATGTTCTCAGGGTCATGCTAGGAGCTAGTCCTAAAAGCCTCCTGAAAAGATGAATAGTATGGTGGTTGTTGCTCTCTTGCTCTGTAAATCAACTCTGCTCAGCCTCTGTTCCTTTCCAGGATAAGGTGTAACCCATGTGGATTAGTCTCAACCCTTTGAAATGCAGTAGGCAAGCAAGAGGTACAGATTGTTAGACATGTACGGATCGCTTTACCCTGGCTCTAATCCGCAGAGGGAAGGCTTGTTCTCTCTATCCTAAGCAGAATACTTCTTATTAAAGGACAGTCCCCCATGCCCCCTTGGTCAAAGCTTAAGAACTTATCCTCCCCAGATTTAGGAACTTGGAAGAATTAATTTATTTCATGTAGGTACAAATCACAAATGACAATTTCATCAGAAGAAGGTACTTTCCTAATTGAAAAACATGAGGGTAGATTAAGAATGAAAGATTATATGTTACATCTTAAATAGAAATCTAAACCAAATATGATATGCTGTTATCTTAAAAAGGGTAGCTGAAGAGCTGAGTATTTGAGGTCCTGTGACAGGCATGAAATAATAAAAATCCTTGATGTGATTTTACATCTCTTCAAGAATCTTGATAAAGTAGCAGTAAGGAGATTAATGATATTCCAAATACTGGCTGAAGTAATTAGAAGCATATTCATGGGAAGTATTATTAATTTTGTAGCTGAGAGACTGAAGAAGCAACATCAGAGATGAAGCAGTACTCACATGGCTGTAGTTAGGCGTGTGGTCTCTCTCTGTCATGTGCAGAGGGAGGGAGCTGTTTCAGAGAAAGATTTAGGACATGATACTGACTTAGGTGCCCTGAATCCCCTCCTCGCCTAGTTGGTGATACAGAAGAACCAAAGCTCCAACATTGCCCACCTAGAGCAGACAATGTTGCTCCCACTGTTCTTTTTTAAACTTTTTAAAATCTTTTTTAAACTATGGTATAAAACTAGAGGAAAGTGGCTGGTAGAATCATGACAGACTTCTTTGACCTTTTACTAAGCAGCAGAAACTCCAATACAAGATGGAAAATCAAACCCCTACCAGTACCTGTGATATTAGGAAATGCTGAAACTCTTGCTCATAGATAACCTGAGTAACAGGTATGTGGCATAACAAGTTAACAGATTACAGGAAGGACAAACATGTGCAGGTAAATCTAATAACAAGAGGTGGGTAATTTCATTAACCCAGCTGCTGTTGTTGTTGTTTCAAGACAATTAATTGCAACTTACACTTCGTAAATTAGTCACTGGAGAGAAACGTGGATGCCTGGGCTGTGAATGAATGCCACACCTCACATGCTGTTCCCATTTGGTGTTTCTAAATAAAGACTGCTAAGCGGATCCTGTGCATCATACACATAAGTGATATAGTTTTATTCCACTATATGTATAAAATTAATTAGATTTAAAGTAGTTTTAACTTCACTGTGATTTTTTTATTATTTATTTAACTCCACAGATCACACCCAAGAATGGGCGCTATCAGATTGACTCAGATGTGCTCCTGTTTCCATGGAAGTTGACTTACAGGAACATTGGTTCTGATTTTATTCCTCGGGGAGCTTTTGGGAAAGTGTACTTAGCCCAAGACAGAGAAACCAAGAAACGAATGGCATGCAAACTGGTATGTTAGTTCAGTAGTTTTATCTCTGAGCAAATATTGCATGACATACTACTTACACTATATTTTGAAATATGTCTGCATCAAGTTCCGCTGTTGGCTGATGATCATCTTGGTTTTGTTGGCCTAAACAAGGTGGGAAAAATGCACATTTCTGTTAGCGTGTTTAAATTTTTTGGCTGCGAAGCTGCAAATGTCTCAGCATTTTGAAAGTATCTGGAAGTGTGTGCAACTGGCACATGGGCTGTAGTGCAGAGTGGATTTTCTACTTGTCCTGCTGTACTCACTGTGGTAAAATACCAGTGTGAGACCATGTCCTTGCTGAAACCCTGCAGCTGGGTTTAGGCTGTAGTCCTTTAACTGAGGTGCTCAGACTTTAGTTTTCTTTACTCCAGTGCCATTAAAGTCCCTGAGAACTCAGTATGTGCAATTCTTGCTGTGTTTTGGGCACTGGCGGAGTTGTGAGATGTCTGAAGAGAACTGCTGAGCACTGCCCTACTTTTATGCAAGCCAACATTTTCCTTCAGCTATGCCTTTTAACATACTATCCTGAATTGAGCAGTAAATATTCAGGGCCAGTAAAAGCTCACCTGGGACATTGCTCTAGATCCCCCAGCTCATGAATAAGTACCTGTATTAATTCTGTATATGGAAGAGTTGGGAAGCTGTACGTCCTTCCCTTGCAGCCAGCCTTGTGTGCTCATGGGGACAGATTTAGTTAGCTGCTCCTGCATAACCCACTGCAGAATTAAAGTATCTACTGTTTCTGAAAATGCAAACAGTCTTTCTCACTGAAATAAAAATATCAGCCTCTTATTTGGTTCACAGGCACGAGTCCAAGGGAAGAAAACTAAAAAGAGCAGTAGTAGCTTTCCTGTGTGTAAGCAAACACTGCTTTTATTGTCTTAGCAATCTGTCGTCAGTACTTTTTAAAGAAATATGGTGCTGCTGGCGCTCCCTTCAAAGCAGATTTCATTTCTTGTAAGCCATAAACCAGTGCTGATAAGGACTGAATTGAGGTCAGTAATGGTCCTGAGCACTGCAAGCACTGATCCACCTGTCAGGTGGGTGTGTAGTCCTGGTAGAGCAGATGAGTGCACAAAGCTAATGGAAAAAGCAGTGGGAATTTTATCTCCTTCACCAGGAAGTTTGCATAAAGCTTTTGCGTAATCACTGGATTTTGACGGGAATAACTCTTGCTACATTGCTTTTTCTGGAAGATTGCACTTTTTATTTGGGCACGATTCCAAAATATCTCTCAACTTTTAACAGGATGTCTCTCAACTGCCAAGGAAGAAAAGTTACAGGAGCAAAGTAAAGCTCAGTATTTTAACAAGTGTATACGAGTGCTTTACTTCCTTCTTTTATGTTAATCTATAGGATAATGAGTGTCCATATGGATAACTTGTTTATTGAGCTGCTTTTCTCTGCTTTTGTTTCAATGTCCTAGGTGCCAGTGGAACAGTTCAAACCATCAGATGTTGAAATACAGGCATGTTTCCGTCATGAAAACATTGCTGAATTATACGGTGCTATTTTGTGGGATGAGACAATCCATCTCTTTATGGAAGCTGGAGAGGGAGGATCTGTCATGGAAAAGCTGGAGAGTTGTGGTCCTATGAGAGAGTTTGAAATAATTTGGGTGACAAAGCATATTCTGAAAGGACTTGACTTTCTCCACTCCAAGAGGATTATCCACCATGATATCAAACGTATGTTTGTGTGATTACTTGGGGTCCTTTCTGGTCCAGGCTGGGCTGGGGCCCTGGCGGAGTGCCTGGGACTGAGCTGGGGCACGTAGCCTTACATCTCTGAGTGGGAGGGATGCATAATGCTTAAGAAATGGCAGGGTCAGGTTCTGAAGATAATAGTTACTTACACTATTTATTAATTCACCCCAGCAGAGAGGATAATTAGAAAGTCATAGATCCTATACCAGTCATGAGCAACTCAATTTAAATAAAAACCTGAAGAGTGAATTTATCAGTCTGTGTTCAGCCAGAAGTTTCCTGCTTTCAGTATAAATTCATCCTGAATATTTCCATGCTCACCTTCAACCTGCGCCTTCTAGGTTTTACATTTCTACACAGCTGTTCCTCAGTTTGAGACACTTTGGAAGTAAGCACATAATTTGTGCTGGTTTTTTTACTTTCAACAATTACAGCAAATTTTAATATGTATTTGCTTTCAAAAAACTCTGGATATTAACATGTATAAATAGCCAAACATACTGATTTTAAGTTTAAATTAAATATGCTAGTATTAAATTGCTTTAAAATTCAATTTTAATGTGTTGCATTTAAATTAGTATTAAATGTTGTTTCTCCCAGTACCACCTTGGCCCACAGATAGATGTATCTCTGTGAGTTTACTTAGCTAAACTTGAGGGTTTAAAATAGAAATATTCAGACCGATGCATTACAATAGTTCACAGAAGATGATTATTAGGAATTGATAAATTTTTATCTCAGTTTTGCATTTTTGTTTTTTTGGGGTTTTATTAATTTGGGTCAGTACTTTAGATGTAAGCTTTTGAGATTCTGACAACTACAAAGCTGCTTATTTTTTCCCTTAATTGTTTTTCTCACTTGTAGTAAGGGTCTTTCCTATGGGCTTATTTTAATTGGCAGTAACAATGACATTAATTAAAAGATCTAAAAACCAAATCAGCCCAAAGCCTACTACATCTAGATAGTGAATAGGAGAACCAGCCCATTGTGAATGCGGTGGATATGAGTGTTTTTCCAGCCTTTTCCTGTGTTGGTGGATGCAGGGCAGGTGATGAGGCAGAGGTTGCCCGGGACAGATGTGGTCGCCCAGAGGTGCCTGGGGTGAGCCCTGACCACGCTCCTGCCTGTTTGGCACCAGGACTGAGCTGGGTAGTCCAGGCCTGAGATGGAGCCATGCCCACTGCCTGGAAAGGCAGTCTCCATGCAGGGAGCAGTGTGTGTTTTCCCTCCCCAGGTGGAATCAATAGAAAAGGCTGTTTCCCAACACCTCTGATTTCTTCCTCACTCTGTCTGCTTCTGCTGAACTGCAATTGAGTCTGTCCTGCTGATACAGAAGGAGATGAGGATTTTATTGAGATGAAAAGGGGAGGAGGACATTCTGGTTCTTGGGAGGTGTTCAGTGCTGCCACTCATTTTAACCCTTGGTTGGAGAGCAGTTAAACCATGAGGCTGTTTGGTGGGGGGAGCTTCAGTCTAAAACCAGCTGCAGCTGGGGCTGGGTACAATCCCAGGCAGGCAGCAGATCCTGCTGCACTGTTGCAGTGTGGCCCTTGCACCATCCATTACAGGGTGTTTAAAATTCATATATTCAAAGTTATCCCTAAAATTACAGGTTTATGTAGTATATAGCACTGGTAAGGAAGCAGCTGTGTGAAGCATTGCTTCACGAATCAGTACTGCTGAAATCAAGTCTGCCCTCCCACTGGATGGTCATGGTAGGCACTGTTAAGATGGAAAATGGCCCACAATTTCCTGTAAGAGAAAATGTGTTTCTGTTGTGTAACTTGAAGACTTCATTTTACCACATCTTCTGAAACAGCAAACAAAACTTTCCTCAAGGCTCACACCAAGCACTACATTCATAAATATTCGATCAGAAGTAAAGCCTCCGAGTACAAAGTTGTGCCTTAGGCAGAGTTTTATGAAGGAAGGTAAATTAAGCTCCTAGATTCTGCTGCAGTTCAGAGGGAGTTTGAAATGCTCAGTCTTCTCTTACTTTTGCAGCCGTTGTCTGTCCTGTGTTGTGCTGTCCTCACTGACCAGTGCAGGAGACTGGTGTGGCTGCTGTGGAGGGGCCCTGGCTACTCTTCTCTTTCTGTCTTCACTTAAATTGTTACTCTAGAAAAACCTCTTGGTAAGCAACAGTTGTGCTGTTTATAGCCAGAGCTGCACAGCATGATCGCCACCTTGGAGACCATTAAACATCTTCAGAGCACTGTGCTGAAGTGCCTACCAGTCTTCTACTTTCCTCATCTACCCTTAGCCTTTTTTTCTCTCTCTTTTTTTTTTTTTTTTAAGCTAAGAAAATGACCAAAAATTGATTCTTTGACATGACCCAGTCCAGTTTGATTTTTAAGATGATTTAAAATTGAACCAAATCATTACCAGAGCTATTTTGGCTAGAGGGATATTGGCTGTAGAGAGTGGTTGTGCTAATCTCTCTCCCTTTTCAGGCTAGCATCGGAATGAAACAGGAGTGTTGTAAAACACTGCCAGAAATTTAAATGTTGTCACTTTTGCTTTTCTTTTAGCAAGCAACATTGTCTTTATGTCAACTAAGGCTGTTTTGGTGGATTTTGGCCTAAGTGTTCAAATGACTGAAGACATTTACTATCCCAAAGACCTTAGAGGAACAGAGGTAAGAAGCTGAAGGGACAAAAGCCCTTATATTGCATTAGTCCTGTAGTTGTGGTGCTGAGGCCCAATTTGCAGCTGGAGGTGGAAGCATGGCTAAAATAGTTACTATAAAATCTATAAAAAAGTTATAAACATTAATACAGTCTCAATTATATTTTTATTTTCAACTTGCTGAAGGGAATGCTTTGAAAGCCATGTCACTTTCTCTGCAGTCCCACTTGTTAGCAATTATTCACTGAAGTCAAGCAGTACTCTGAGGAGGGTTGTTTGCAGCATACCAGCTGCTGGTCAGAGACATTTCAAACAGGAATTTGTTCTTTGCTCTAGCAAAGATTTTTTCTGAGATACTCGCTGTGGACTGGGGTGACCTGCACAACACCATACTTTGACTCCTCCTTCAAAACCACAGAAATTACAGATGTCTGGGTTTCAACCCTTAGCACTTCTAAGCTCTGTTCCCCATCTGCATGTAACCCTCTGGTTCTTGCAGAGGTTGTGCATGGCACGGTTGATGATTATCTGTTAAAATTGCTTAGACGTTACAGTGATGGAGGTGGGGTCCTTTTAAATGTTCTCAGTGACCTTAGATCCTGCACACCACTTGGGCTGCATTCCTGCCGAGGTGTTTCCAGGGCTGAAACTTTAGCAAACAATCAAGCAGCAACAATTAGCTTGGATAGTTGCTGCAGATGTGGCATTTGTGCTCTCTGTTGCCTAGGGAGATTGTTTACAGGAAATGCTTTAGCTGAAATGTTGGCACTTACGCTTTTAGTAGTCTGCCACGTGTAGGACAAAAAACATTTCACTTTTCAGAAGAGTAGGATAAACCAAGATTTCACAGGTGGTCAGGCTTGTTTGTTTATTTTTTTCAAGATGATTGAGAAAATACTTGAATATTTGTTTTCAATGTCTGTAGTCAGAGGAGTTAAAATACTTGCTGAACTGGAAGCAGCATGCTTTCTGGCATTTCATGTATGATCTTTGTGGGGTTTTTACTTTGGTTTGGAGTTTTTTGTTTGTTCAAGGGGGTTTTGTGTGCAGTTAATGAGAACAGTGGTGGGTATGAGTTGGTAGGGTATTTCCCAAGGATGGAGATGTATGTAAACAGGAAATTTCCATGATTGCGGAGCAGACCGGTGAGGATCCACTTCTGGGTCTTGGAGGACAGGCCAAGTTTGTGTTGGTAAGAACAAGTGAAAAGTGAAAACACTTCCGTGTTTTCACTTTGCCAAATAAAAAAGCACTTAGTTCTTCATTTAATAGGAGGAAAATGATTCCACAGAGTTTAATACCTTCAGTCCTGTCCTCAGAAAGCTGATAACCCCCCCACCCTGAAATATGGCCATGTTTGATGTTTGCTGTCTCAGGGGAGCAGCAATCCTGCTGCAGCATCGCAGCCAGAAGTGAGGTTGGAGAGAGAGCACTGCGAAAGGAGACTTTCAGATACCAGTGAAAGACTTACAGACTAATGTTCCTGATGCTCCTATAGGTTTTTCTCCCCACGGTCTTCATTCTAGGCATCTTCTTCTCCACAGTGCCTAATCCTGTCGCCCACAAATGCCCTCTGNCCCCCAAAGTAAGGTCTTAAGTCTCCAAAGTCCTCTTGAGTTTTGCACCCTGTATTATGCAGCCTTAAGAAGTGGTGCAGTTGTCCTGCTGTTCCTGCGTGCAGTTGTGCAACCCCTGGTTCGGGAGGGCTCTGTCACTGCCACGCAGCATCGCGCCTGTGAGCTGGCTGGTTTTTCTTACATCTGGTATTGGCAGGGACTTGTGTCCTTGAGGGAGGTGGCAGGTGGCGTAACCTTTGTCCTGTGCATGTTTTCCTCTAGGAGTTAGGGTGGTTATTCACTTCTGTAGCACAGAAAGTCTGAATGTAGTGAATCTTCTTTGTGTTTATAAAAATGACTAGTTACAATTCCGGGCAATATGATTGAAAGATAGTTAAATTTTGTTTAGTTGCTGTAGTGTGAAAAACCTGGTGTTCCTCCTTTTGTGCACAAGTCATGCAGAACATTAAACGGTGGTTGTTATGAAACTGCTCTGCAGGAAATACTTTTTCTAGGCAGTTGCTACGCTTTCTGTTACGCTTCTGTCACTTTGTTAAAATATGTAAGCTTCACTTACATATTTGAGGGTAAAAAGTTTTCTGCTAAAGTTTCCTGAGTGTGGAAGGTATGATTCATTTTCAGGAATGCTAAGCTAAAACTAGCACAGCATGAAGAAAGGACTGGCTTTTAGCTGGGCTGTGACACTGGTCTGACTGGCAGGCAAGTGCCAGCCCACGAGTCAGAAGGAATGAGAATGAGAAGGTATCCATGGCTTGGGCTGTCTGCTTTGGTGACAACAGACTCTTGGACCACTCTGGAATTGCAGCTTTGGAGCTCATTTTTGATTTTTTTCCCTGTGCAGTCAAGGTGCATCTTGACCATTTTCTCATCTTAACTGCAGACAGGATCTTGTGCCAGCATTCTTTTTTGAAGGCAGCTGCTTTTTGCTTATGTAGATTTCACTCAAGTTGCACTGTATTTGCCAAAGACTTCTTTTTACAAAATTAGAAATTCTGTTCTTTGCACCTTATGAGAGTTAAAGGTGGAGGGTGCAGGTGCACTGGTTCTCACTTAGCCCTGAGGAAAGCAATGGATAGGAGTCAGCAGCAGCTGCAGACACCTGCTGAGCCTTTGCAAACACTTCCAATCACAAGTTCTGTTTGCAGACATGGGATGTCATTTACTGGGAAATATTCCTTGGAATTTGCGTGAGCCCAACAGCCGTTCTCAATCTGTGGTAATAAGCAGTCAAACCATGTGGTGATGAGTTAACTTCCTGCCCTTGTGTCAGATAATGGCTTTTAATGTGATTCTTTGTGTCAAGATGACTTGAACTAATTAAAGCTTGCTTGAATCCTTTAGAGGGAAATTGGGTGAGGGAAAAGTAGAAACCAGAAGCAAATATGGTAGCGTGCTAACCTGGTGGGCTGTGCCCATGTGGTGTTGAAACCTGCTCTCTGGGCCAGTGACGGTGGCAGAGCTGTGCAGGGTGTGCCTCCTGCATCCTGCCTGTCTGGTTCTCCTCCAGCTGCACTCTGAGTTGCCTGTAGCTGGCAGGACCTTCCAAGATCCTTATTCAGACTCTTGGCAAATTCAAATGTTTCAGTGAAATGTTTGGATGGAAACTATTTTGGTTTCCATCAAGAAAGATTAGAATTCTTGGTTTGAAAAAAGGTTAGAAGAGGGGTTCTTGTCTTCATAGCTGCTCTGGGGGTAATCTGGTGGAAAGGGCACCTAACTTTTAATTTATCCATTGCCTAGACCTGGCTTGTTCCTCATCATCCAATTTGTCAGGATAATGCTCCAAAATGCAGGTTACTGGATAAGAGGGAGTAGGTAAGAAGAGCAAGGAAGACAGGAAGGTGTCTTGTCTGTCAGCTCTGCTCAGAGGGGTTGTGTAGTATTCTGTGTAACGGGGATCTGAGGAGTGGATTCCTGCCCCCATCTGGGTGGCTGTCAGTGCAGGTCACCCTCTCTCTTTAGCTCATGCACAGCCATTGTTCAAGCAGAATGGAGCAGTCCCAGCAGTGCCCCACAAAACAAACTGGCAATTCAGGCACCTCCTTTTGCTGTGGAGGGATGAGGCTTCAGCTACTCATCTGAACGAGGCAGAGCCATGGCTTGAACCTCAGCCTCTCACAGCTCAGCTAAGGCCCATAGCCACTGAGCTGTGGCCTGTCTGAGGAGGGCAAATCTGGAATATGAGTTTGTCCAGGTGCTGTCTCTTTGGTTGTACTCATATGCAGAACAGAAAAATCTTATTTCCCAAATGGTGCTTGGTCTGTTTGCTGCAGGTACTAGTGAGATGCATCCCTTCAGAAGGGGGTTTCCAGGATGACAAAATGTCATTAAGTCATCTTTGGTTGTTGTTTTCTGCTGTTGAGTAATCTTTTTTTTTTTTTAACTATTTTTCACAGATTTACATGAGCCCTGAAGTTATCCTTTGCAGAGGCCACACAACAAAAGCAGACATCTACAGCATGGGAGCTACTATCATTCATATGCAAACAGGCATCCCGCCCTGGGTGAACAGATACCCTCGTTCTGCATATCCATCCTACCTCTACATTGTAAGTGTCCTTAGCAAAGCCAGCTCGGTATCACTTGAAGGGTTTCCTGTACTCTTGTTGGGAAAGCTCCAGTCATAGAAAAACTATCAAAATATTTGTCAGAGAGATTATATCATCCTTTTTGCTTCAGGGGAGGGAGGGAGGGAGAGAAGAAGTAGGTTTTGATCATTTAGGGGAAAACAGAGACTGAGCTGGAGTTGTCTCTGTGATTTGCGTTTCAATTTACAGGCCTTGAGTTTACTGAAAGGACGGGGTTACATCAGTGTGAGACCCATCTGTCGTCTACTTGTCTGTTTTCCTTAGAAGTTGCTGATAAAAACTGGAGCCTGGCAGATTTGATTCTCTGATTCCTCCAGCGTGGTGTAGAAATCTGGTGAATTTGCATTGCACTGGATTTTAGGCTTACTTGAGTTTCTTTGAGTTTTAAAATTTGTTATAAAATCTGATTTTTAAAAAGTGGATTTTGTGTACTTGCATGTTCTGTTCTAGTTGATCACCCCTACTTAGGGAGGTGATGAATCCTAATTGGGGGATTCCCAGACCACTCATGTGGTTATCTGTGACTTCCTCTTCCATTGTTTTTGGAATAACTGTTTCCATGGTCTTCTTTCTTTCCACAGATACACAAGCAAGCTCCCCCGTTAGAGGATATTGCTGAGGACTGCAGCACTTCCATGAGAGAATTGCTAGAAGCAGCTCTGGAAAGGAATCCTAATCACAGGCTGTCTGCAGCAGACTTACTGAAACACGAAGCCTTACACCCACCCCCAGAGGAGCAGCCGCGGTGCCAGAGCCTGGACTCGGCGTTGTTTGAAAGGAAAAGACTGCTCGCGAGGAAGGATCTGCAGCTGCCAGAAAACATTACAGGTAATGGTATCAGGCTCACTTGCCTTGTACTTCACTTTGTAGACTTCACTTTGTGTCAAATCTTGATTTGAATGAGTGGTAAGAAACCAGCGAGACTCAAAACACATCTGGAAAGTGACCGGTGAAAATCCCAATCAGATGAGATCAGACCCGGAGGCCATTAAGTGAACTGTAAAACGCCCATTGACTTCAATGGGAAGGAACTTGGCCTGAATTCTGTGGGGCTCCGGAAGGACTGGCTCTTGGAAAAGCCATGGCAGTCATTCAGGTCACTTCATGAAGTATAGATTGTTGTCCCAAATGGCCTCAATTTGCCAGGGTACCAGTTTTGTTTTATACTCTTGATTTGAAAACAAAGACAAAGTCCAACAACCACCAGCAAATCCAACACTTTTTGCCTTTTTAAGGAAAAACACACACACAAAACCATAACTAATGTTGCTGAGTGTCAGCAGTACAAGTCCTTTGTTTTAAAACCAGAAATGACCGTGGGATAGAATACAGTTGCCCTTGTGCATTAGTAAGTGCTTAATGAAGGATAATACACGAACCAGGTAGGAAATAGCCCTTTTAAGTCCAAGCAAGATTTGGTGCCAACAACCTGCCAACAGGCTTCAAAATGCTTTTCTACTACTTATCAAATACATTAGGAGGGTTCTGACAAACGGCATTGACAGACTCTTCCCAGACAAGGGGTTTATTTAATTGGGATAAATATTTTGAAAGATATACCCTATTTGTGCACTAATTTTTTCTCTATTTTCTTTTTAGATTCCTCATTGTGTAATGGGAGCATGGAAGAGTCAGACCTGCTAAAGAGACAAAGATCACTCTACATAGACCTTGGAGCTTTAGCTGGTTACTTCAATATTGTTAGGGGACCACCAGCCTTAGAATATGACTGACCCATTTTATGTTGACGGGTCAGAAATGGACCTCTACCTCTTAAAACTTGATTTTAAGACTTGATTTTTCAATTTGTACATAAAACTATTGCCATTATAGGCTGTCAAATGTGAATAGTGTTTAATTGCACAGATGATTAAGCTAAACCCTTAGGGGCTCTGATAAGCTGATCCCAAGCAGTGATGTTTGTGTGTCTGCTGGTTGACCAACAAGAATATGTGTTAAAGAACACTGCTGGGAATGTCTTTATCCAGGATATCTTCCTGAGCTGGGCCTTGCACTTTTATAAAACTTATATTATATGCTTGCAAATAATGTCAGGAAAAAATATAATATAATTGAGCATGTGGGTTGTAAGAGTCAAGTCTCTCTGATCTGTCCTTAGAGAAAACCTTCCTGCCACCCGCCCCCCCCCAAAAAAAAAAAAAAGTCCTTGATTTAACCAAAGACTGGTTCAGTCTTGTTCTGTCTTTAAGACTTGGTCAGTCTCTAGTCATTCTTAAAGAAAATCAGGGCCTCCCATAAACTGAGCTAATTTCTATCAGCTGTCTTTGGAGTCAGATTATCACTTGTTTACAGATGTGTTTTAACTTTGCATCTTCCCTGGGCAGTGGGAGCTAAGCAGGAGGCTGTCCCCTTCTCTGTGGGTCGAGGGAGCCCTTCACTGGTGGTATCAGCTTTGGGATTAGCACAGCAAGTTGGCCCTGACAAAGAATGACAGTGACTCCAACTCCTTCCTATGTTACAACTACTGCAAGGTAGGATAGTTCTCAAGGGTAGATCAAATGTTATTCCCTATTGGTAACAGTGGGCAGGCTCCAAATTCTTGCTTTTTAATACTTTAAAATTGTACACATGTATAATTGCTGTGAGTGCTACAGTTTGGAAAGCGTGTCATTGGTGACAAGCAGTGTTTATGTTCCTATGGAAATGGAATTATGTTGTTCTTGCTGTGCCTCATACATTTGAAACATGATGTTTTGGATGATAGTAAAACTATGTAAACTGCATAGTTCTGTACATCCCATTGGATGAGAACGTAAACTTTTATAAAACTCTCTTTGATGCTTAGGATGACTCTTTATAAGCATTTGTGTTAAATGGCATACTGTGTATGTTGTACACTGAATCTTTTCTGAAGCACAGTCTCTTTTTCATGTCTGTTATTTAATGCTGCTCCTCTCTAACACATGATCTTAAACAGATGATTTCTAGTTTGATACTGATATGGTCAAATGAATAAATCCAGCTCAGTGCCTTGAGACGTGGTCATTTTTCCTTCATCTTCAAAACCAGCATGGGGCTGCAACTGCATTTGGGCCAACACCCCCTACCATGGCCCAGATATTCTACAGGCATCATTCCATTTATTGGGAAGTTGGGTGAAGGTGATTGTTGATGGATTTTGGACTCTGGTAATAGATGGTAAGTATTTCTGGCAGCTCTCCTTCTCACACTCCAGCATTCCTTATGGACTGCCTGGGTGTTGCACAGCAGTTGTGTACAACGTGGAGCACTTCAGTCCTGATGTTAATCGCTGCAAAGAATCCTGTTGGAATAACCCACTGCTCTAGTGCTTTGTGCAAACTCTCTAGATGACTAGTTGCTTGGAGGAGAGCTGTGTGAGGGAGCCCTCTTAGTATTTATGCTGACTGGTCAGGATATTCAGGGATCAGACTTTGGGTGTGGCTGACTTAAAGAAAATATGACCTAATGGTTTGGATGGTCACCTTTGGCTTCAGAGACCTGTGTTCAATTTTTGACCTTTTGCTGATAGCTTTTGATCTTTAAGGAGATTCATAGAATTAGTAGGAAACAGCTTTTCAGGTAACTGGAGGTGGGTTTATAATCTCTCCCTCTGTTTCCCTTCTATAAAATTAAGGTGTTCATTCTCACCAGACAATGGCTAGGCATTATGCAAATGCTTATCGAGTGCTTGTATACCTCAACAATGAGATCCATGTCAAAATTGCAGGCTGCTAGGGGTCTTTTACCTTTGCTTTAAAATTGTTACACTGACTTTTCTTCTTTTATTTTTTTTCTGCAATGCTATTCTCCTTTCCCCCAGCCAGTTAAATGTTTTAGCATGGAAATCTGCATATGGAGACACTATTTAATATAGGCTCACTATTTAATATTTGGATTTAGTTATGGCTGTTATATATCTTCTTGCTAAGAAAGTACTAAGTGACCAGGTTATGCAAAATAATTACAGTGTATGTACTGCCAGACATAGGTAATAAGGTTTGGCTGAGTGAACCAATGGCTCTTTATAGACACATCCACATGTCTAAACAGTATGAGGGCTTCAGGATAAATATCACTTCAGAAGACTGGTACACAATCAACAAGCAGCTGTTCAGGTATGCTGAACACCAATCAGTGCTTCCAGGTCTGTCAGCTTTCTAATAGCTGAGGACTATTTCTCAGGTGAGCCTTAGGCTGCAGCATAGCAGGAATTTCTCTCTGGAGCAATATCCCAAACATACCACTTCACTCAAGCATATCCCACAGTAGTGATCCCTGCATTGTGTAGGTCCACCTGTTTATACCAGCACCTGGGGAATGAGGCCAGGGAAATGAACTGGATTAGAAATATCCTGGGAGGGGGAAGATTACTCCTCTAATCTGGTTGCCTGAGCACCTGTGTACTCAGAGCAACCGAGGCTGGAGGTGAGGGGGAGGAAATGAAAATGAATGGTGGGAAAACCTGATGAGCACCAGCCCCGGGGTTTGGCTGATCAGCGCTGAGCCATGGGATTTTGAAAATGGTTTGCCTCTGTGTTGATTTCTGGGGTGTAGTTTCATTTTCTCTTGAGGGAATACTGAGACTCATGCTAAACTGCAAAGGAAAACAAGTGCATGGGGAAACTCACTGCTCAAAATTATTGATTGTACTGGTTTTGGCTGGGGTAGAGATAATTTTCTTCACAGTAGCCAGTGCAGGGCTGTGTTTCAGCTTTGTGCTGAGAACGGTGTTGGTAACAAGGGATGTTTCTGTTATTGCTGAGCGGGGCTTACACCGTGTCAAGGCCTTTTCTGCGTCTCGCCAGGAAGGAGGCTGGGGGTGCACCAGGAGCTGGGAGGGGACACAGCCGGGACAGCTGACCCCTCCTGACCCAAGGGATATTCCAGGCCATACGATGTCACGCTCAGCCTATAAAGCTGGGGGAGGAAGGATGGAGGGGGAACATTCTGAGCGATGGTGTTTGCCTTCCCAAGTCACCACTATGCGTGATGGAGCCCTGCTGTCCTGAACACTTTTCAGCCCATGGAAAGTGGTACATGAATTCCTTGTTTTGCTTTGCTTGTGTGCACAGCATTTGTTTTGCCCTTTAGACTGTGTTTATCTCAAACCATGAGTTTTCTCACTTGTACCATTTCAGTCCTCTCTCTCATCCCACCAGAGGGGAGTGAGCGAGTGGCTGCACAGGGTCTGGTTGCCTGCTGAGGGTAAATCACAACACTGATGAAATTAGGGAGCCAAATGTGCCTTTTATTCTCCTGCGCTTAGGAGATTTCTTAGATCAGCCTGTGACCCTGGGACTGAGATCACCACCAGGCTCCTCAGCAAGGCTTCCTGATGTTCGGAAGCTTGAGAGAAGCTGCAGTATAAGTACAGAGCAGTTTGCTAGCCCTCCCTGTGTGCAGAGCTGACAGGAATGGGGAAGGAAGCCCTTGGCCAAGCATTAGTCCATTTGTCAGGACCTTGAGGAAAACAGTGTGTTGCTCTGGCTAATTGGCAGAAGCAAAGAAGCAGCTGGGGAAGAGTCACTGGAGGTGTGACCCTGCCACAGCTGGGAAGGCCAAGTTGGTTGTCTGGGAAGGATTGGGATGAAGGGAGATGGCTGGTGCTGTGCATGGCCAAAACTGGGAACATTTGCATGGCTGGGTACAGCTTCCCTTGGGGCTGTGCTAGCTGCTTCCGAGGCAGGCTCAGACACCATGGATGAAGGCTTTCTTTGCTTCCTTTTCTTTGCATCCCATGTCCAGGGACTTTGTAAATTCCTGACATAAGAGCACCAAAGCACTGTTTGGAGCCCAAGCAGCCTTTCCTTTTCTTATAGGAAAGGCCCAGCAAGGTCCATTTCTAAATCTGTTACCATCCAAAGCTAACAATTTGGGCAAGGTGAAAACAAGTCCTTCATAAATTGTGTGCTGACCAAACTCAGCAACGCCCCAAAAAAATCCAGCCAGACTTTGGGAGTGGCTCATTATAGTCCCATGGGTGCACTCGTGCTGCTTCAGGCTGGTCACCAGACACAGCTATGCTGACAGCTATTGGGGCATGGTGACTCACCAGGAAGGAGGCAGCTGCTGCCACAGCTTTGCTCACCTGCCCCCACACCTCCTGGCGAGGCAGCCGCACGTGGCACCTGAGCAGGGAGGTAGCATGGCCACAGTGGCAGCCTGAGCATGTCCAGGGGCAAGTGGGTTTGTCCAGAGAGAGGCTGTCAGAAGGAGGATGCTTGCAGAGTGAGTTGAGCAAGAGAAAATGGCTGTATCTGATCCTCATCAAAGCTACATGGAATGGCAGCCTCACACTCACCCATAAATCTAGTCTCGAGTGTGAACCCTCCTGCAGGAGCCATTGTCAGAGGAGAGATGCTACCATGGTGCCCATGCACAGAGACCATGCCCCACTTGCAAGCTATGACACTGAGCATAGCTTTGTCAATATGTAAAAGTCAAATAATTAGTGATGTTTGCAAAGTTTAAATCCTTCCTGGTGCTGATAGCAAGTCACATGCTGAAGTCATGCAGCCAAAGAAGGGTGAGAGATGGAAATGAGAGAAGGCAGGGAGAGGCTCCACAAGGTGTATATGTAGCCCAAGAGGACAGGGTGGCAGGAAGGTGTCCATCGAACCTCCAGAGATGAAGTGCCACAGCCAGTGATCAGCCTGGGGGCTTACCAAGGCTGCTGGCAAAGCAAAGGGTTGTCCTCTTCTCTAGCACTCACAGTAAGCCAAGGTCAACTCTTCTCCCCCTTCTCTTATGGTTTAACCACAGCTGGCACCCAAGTACTGTGCAGCTGCTTGCTCACCCCCTCCCCATCCCTGGAGGGAAAGAAAGAACACAAGGGACTCAGAAAAAAAAAAAAAGGAAAAGAAAACAAAACTTATGGGTTGAGACAAGAACAGTTTAATAATCGAAACAAAGTTAAATGTGATAATAATAATAATAATAGTAATTATAATTAAAAAGAAGAAAATATAAAACCGAATTAAAAATGAGTGATGTACAATTCAATTGCTCACCACACGCTGACC
>VZTI01001820.1:862411-873539 GCA_013397865.1 Struthidea cinerea | reverse complement strand
AAAAAAAAAAAAGAAAGAAAGAAAAAAAAAAGAAAAGAAAAAGAAAAACACAGTTTGCCCAAAGAGGAACTCCACAAAACTCATGTGAATTTCCATTGTAGGTCAAAGTTTTCCCTTTGTCAACTCCCTGTTCAAACTGCAAGTGAACAGGAGCTGCTGCATGTGGTCCTGGTGCAGGTAAGCTCACGGCAGAGCTGACCCTGAGCAGAGCCTGTGTCTGTAACCCACCCTCACTACAAATGCTCCTCCAGTAGCCTTTATTCACCAGTGGTACAAAGATCCCCTCCAAAAACTGAACTGTTTCGCCTTGTTGTGTGTAATGACAGTAGTTTCCAAGCCTGACCCAGTGTCCCCACCACCCATGCAGCTTCCCTCCCATCTCACAGCACTTTCTCTCCCTCTCAGCTCTGTCTGGTCCTCCGGAGACACTGCACATCCTGCAGTGCCAGCACTGTACCTCTGGTACGGGTGCAGAGGGACTTAGTGGGAGGCTGGCACATGGATCTGCCTCTGCACTGGGTCCCCAGCCCCTCGGATGGCATCTGCCAGTAGTGGCACAGGGGGAGGTGTTTAGGGACCCCTGCCTCCTTCTCCCACTGAGCTCCTGCCACGGTGCCTGGAGGTGTCTGGTTCCAACTGCTGTCCTTAGCAGAGCCAGAAGCACGGCTGTGCCCCAGGGATGACAGCAACCCGGTGACACTGTGCTCCCATCCCCCAGACGCTGGTGCCCCAGGACAATCTGGACCCCTGGGAGCACTGGGATGCTGGGGCTGGGTACTGTGAGGATCATGGCTGTCCTTTCTGGCATACAGAGATGGCAAGAAGACAGCAAAGGCTTCCACTACGTGATGTCTTTGAAAAGTGGTCTAAAATCCCCATGTGATGACTGGGCTAACTGGCTCCCTGCCCACCCTGCAGACCCTCTGAGGACGGACACGTATGCTGCATCCTTGTGGGTTCGAGTGTAGGTGGTTTTGAAAGAACAGAAGACCAGATTTCACTGTCTCAGGCAGAGTTGGCCAAACACCATGGCATTTCCAAGTACGCACTGGGTTGTCTTCAGGGAAAATCAGACCATTTTCTGCAGAAGAAAGGATATTTTAAAGCAAGCAACAAGTACCCTGTGAGGTAAAGTTGGGTCTTCCTTAGAAATATGAAAACATCTTTGGCTACAACCTATCGATAATTCATTTTGCCAAAAGAGCAACATTTCCAGGAAAGGAAATAAGCCAAATAATGTTAAAAATGTTTGGGAAGATCAGTCTCCCTTTCTGCACTGTTTTATGCAAGTAGTACCCCAGCTAGGCTGTACTTCCCAGCCTTGCAGCAAGACTCCAGTACTGACTGCAGCACCTTCTCTTGGCCTTCTCTGTAGTATGTGTGGGTAAGTGCAGATTTGACAAGAAGTCATTTCTGACTCCTGGAAGGAGGAGGCCTCAAGGTGTGTCTCTGAGCACACGTATCTCAAAGGGAGGTGTGGCATTTCTTCCTGCACCCCATGAAATTTGTAAATGGGGCTGAAGCATTCACTGTTCCACGGTGAAGAGGAATGACTTCCAAAGCAAATTTGCACATTCAGACACCTGAAGTCAGAGTTAGTGTGCGTGCCTGTCCCTGCACAGCCCTTGTTCTGGCATATCAAAGGACAGGAGGGGCCACCCAGCAAACCCCTACACAGGCAGGTCTCGGGCAAGAGCCACTTTTTTTTTTTGCCTCCAGACCACTTGTCAGGACACATGGGAAACCAAACCAGCATGGTAGGAAGGCTGCTGGAGATGGGCAGCAATAGAGACCTTTCATCACTCAGCTGCATGGGGAAAGGAGGAAAATTCCGTATTTATGCAAGGAAATATAGTGCTCCTTCCAAACTTTAGCTCCTTGCAAACTCCAGCTAACTCCAGTTGTTGTATGCTGGAATTTTGCCTTCCCTTGGACTCTAATGTTTTGCATGCCCAGCCTTTGCACATCAGTAGATACTATTCTAGATTTTGCAACAGTGCTGGTTACAGGACTTCATTGTGCCTTTTTGATTGGAAAGGCTCTTATTTATATTTAGGAAGTGTTTTAGTGAACTGGCTGCTATAAGAAAAGTCATCATGTCAGAGTCAAGCTTCTCACAGGAGTAATTAGTATGAGAAGCCATGAAGACAGATCATCTTCTCCAAAATGATACTGTTGGTGTTGTATTTGTAAATGTTGTCCCAGCACAATCACCTCTGTCCCTGAAAGATTAAGAAATGAGGCAGAGTTAGACACCAGGAAAACATATCCAGGTATTAAACATGGGCCTGCTGAGGATGACTCGTCTCTGCAACATTCCTGGCCAGGTGCTCCTCTCCCAAGTCCCTTGAGGGATTATTCAGCTGAAGTCATGCACTGACAGTGACATAACAGTTTCAGACCCGCGTTTTGAAAATACAAACAAACAACTCGGTGCATAAGATTGCAGACGCAATTTCAAGTTTAATTTATAAGGTCACTTTAAGTTTGGAAATTTTTATTTTTACAGACATGGGGATATATTTTCAAAGCTTGAATGGGATAGCCCAAATAACTGAGTGTGACCTTGCAGTCTGCCCATGTGGAGCAGGGATTGGACTAGAGATACTTCCTGATCCATGGGGACCCAACCTTGAGGGGAAGCAGGAGAAAGCAGGGCCACCCTGCACCCTGTTGCCCACTGACCCATGTTTTGGAGACAGAGTAGAGGCTGACACACAAAAAAACAGGCACAAAAAGGCAAACCTTGTCTCCCTTCAGCATTTGCCTGCACCCTTGCCTCTGTCTGATGTCCCAGAGCACTGGGATCCTTCCTCTTCCGTGCTTGATTACCTCAGCTTCCTACCCAGACTCGCAAGGTCTCACAAATGGATTTTATAAATTTCACCTTCTCAAGACAGTGTTTTTTTATTCCCTCTCCCTGCAGTTCTCCCGGGTTATTCCTTGTGCATGGATGAAGCTACCGGAGGAGACTTGTTTCCCCCATTCAGGCAACTTTTGATGTGCTGTGGGGCAATGTCCCCCCTTGCTTTCCTCCTGCCTGCCTCTGTCACCTTCTATCCCCTCTCCCCTGAAGTCACTGGGAGAGGGACAGCCAGGACCTCAGTGCGTTTCTGAGTGGTCCAGTCCACATCATAGCTCTGTGATATGGAAGCCACTCCCCTGTCTCCTGCCAGCCCCTGCCAGGGAAGGTTTTACTGGGAGAGGAAGCAAGCAGAAAGCCAGGAAGGATACAAGCCTTTGGTAGAGGTACAATACTTGGCATAGATGCACTGTGTACCAAAATGTGCTGAAGAGCAGAGGTGACCTGCGCCCTGTGCTGGCCCTAAGTCAGCGCCCTGGCAGTGCTGAGCTGGCTTGGATGTCAGGTATTTTGGGAAGCCAATGGTTATGGGATCAGGCTGTGTGCTACCCACCAGCTGGTGCTGAGTGTGGCTCCCAGCACATTGCTGTAATACAGAGTCGAGTGATTAAGGATTCTTTCCACTTTCCAAGCAATGTCAATGTCTCCACCTCATTTCCTCTCAGGACACGAGACAGTACATCCAGAGCTGTTCCAGTGCCAATGTGTGAGTCAAAGCCGTCGGGTGATGCACGCACCAAAAGGAAATGGGGATGCAGAAGCTGTCCAGAGACACAGGATGTAGTCTGAGTCTGTTTATTTGCCTGGTGCGTTTACCCATAACATCCACATAAGTTTCTTTTTTATTTGAAATAAGACCTTTTCAGGCCTTTAACTAGCACTGCACACTTTTCAGGACACTAACTAGCAACTCTCTCTCTGTGGCATGCTAAGCAGGCTGGTGTTTCTCACTTTAAAACCCTCCTCTTCTCTAAGAAAAGGAACAATGCACTTTGTGTTACCCTGCCCTCGGGTACCCTAAGACACTTACACCTTTGCTAGGGTGATTCTTTCATGCCCCTTGCCTTGCATCTGCCCACATCCCACTAGTCTGTATGGAGCTATCTAGGCAGCAAAACAGGCAAGCTGCCTGCTTTCAGTGAGCCTGCTCCTGCCCCAGCCCAGGCAAGGCAGCTGAGCTGCCTCCCGTCACTGAGCCACTTGAGCCCTGAGCCACTCATTTACAGCAGTATCCTTACAATGATCTCCTCCCCAGCAGCTGGCAGCGTAGCCCTGGGCATGCACCTCAAAAACCCCCACAGAGCCCACCTGTTTCACGTCTGCTGGGTCAACAGGCAGCCACATATACTTAAAGGGATGTGTTGCTGCTAGTGATGAGTTTCACACAGCTTTCCGTCCCAGGGTGGTGCACGCAGGATTATTCACAACCTCCACAGCTCCCACGGGCTCACTCCTGGTACGCCGCTGACTCCCTGTGTCATGCCACTGACTGTACAGGCCTGCTGCCAGGAGCAGGAGCTCTTCCTGCACTTGTCCTGCTTGGTAAAGGGTCTCCCTCACTGAGAGGAAAGCTGTGGCCCTCAGGACTGCAGGGGGAATGTAGCTCCCCCCAGTCTGGGCTGGGCATTTCAGCAATGGCATATTCCCTGTCTTGTGCCTCCCTCCAAGGTGGTTCCCCAGCCTCCGAGGTGCTTTCCACAGCAAGGTTTTGGGGAGTCCCTGAGGGTTGGTGGAGATGCCCTGGGGATCAGGCCTTGCTGCAGACCAGCTTGGACAGAGGAGGAAGCTCTAGTGTGGGGTAAAATTAACAGAGCAGATGTGTGAGACAGAGACAAGAAATGGTTCAGAACCCTAAAATATGAAAGGAATAATTATCATTTTGTCTAACCTGTTGCATAAGACAAGCTAAAGGACTCCTCGCAGAAACTCCTTCAGCTCCTCTGCCCTGCCCCGCCGCCAGAGCAGAAGGAATGGAGAGCAGTGGATGAAGTATTTCAGAAATACAAGAAGACACAAATGCCACGGCTGAGGGATCCCAGCTGTAAAAACTGGCCTCATGGACATGAGCGACATGGATTTCTGCTGCCCACAGGAACGCACGAGGACCTGCACTGAGCAGGGCTGGGCAGTGTGGGCACTGTGAGCACCCCTGGGCTGGGTCAGGAGCCGCAGAGGGTCCTCTCATGCCTCTGCTGATAGCAGTGGGAAGTGCTATGTTGGAAGGACACAGGAGTGGGCTACAGTCTCAGGTCTGTTCCATGCTCCCAGCATGGTGCTGGCCACTCTAGGAGCCACACCCCTCTCTATGGCTTCATCTGTCTCATATCTGCATGTTTTTTGAGTTCCAGATTCCCTCTGCTCTCATCCTTCTCCTTTATGAAGCAACGAGACCCAGGCTTTGCCTTCTCTCCCAGGCTGCTGCTTGGTGCCCCAGTGGCTTTAGTGTACTTTCAGCAGATGGAGTGAGCACTCATGGGCTCCAAAGTGTTAGTATTCCCCTGCCCACCTCCCCTGTGACTTGCCCACCCTGACCACCCACCTTTCTTGGACAATGTGAGCCCACATGAAGGGAGAAAGGGAGGTGACCCTTCAGCAAGGGGCTGCTTCCATTTTGCACCTTCTTGACAATTTTCTTGGAAAAGTCTGTCTCAGGCTGATGTTTTCTTATGCATGAGATGAGTGCAGAAATGAGGAGGCAGTGAGGAAAGTCTGCTCTAAAAACCACTTTCGGACTTAGCTGAATGCAGAGAAAAGTTTTTTCCTGTTATATTTTCAAGTGCCTTTCCGTACTCCTGTAAATCTAGGCTAGTTTTATTTTCAGCCCTTCTAGCTTGGGGATTTCCTGAGAGCTCAAATGAGGAAGGTGTCTGCAGCCAGATGCTAAAAAGGACATAGGAACTGATGTCCAGCACCTGATCAGCTGATGCCAACCCTTGATCATGTCTAAAGGCTGTCTATTTTTTCTTTATGCCCGGACTTCCCTAGAAACTGGAGGAAATCTAGAACTACAGAGAAACTAAGAGGATGTAGTAAGAATACCGTCAGGGAAAATGTCTGTGCAGTAGCGCTGGTTTTGTGCAACACCCCCAGCACTGCTGCATCACACAGCAGCCCTTGCACAAAAGAGGAAGAGTTCCCACCAGGGAGTTCTTCCTCCACTTCATTTAACCCATACTTTGCTGTTTAATATCCTTTGACTGATTTTACATGCCTCATGGCCACTCTCACTTTCCCCTTGCACTGAGGTGCCCGAGGCATGAACTCGTCTGCTCAGAGCCTTTTCCTTGCCCCTGTAGGTTCCCGCTTACACCTGACACCCTCACTCTGCTACCAACTCCTCCCTTTGGAGTTGGAGCCTTTCCACACCTTCTTATTTCTCTCAAGAGGCGTTTCTCTGAACACCTTCTGCATCTTCTGCCCGCTGGAGGTTTGGATAGTGTATAGCCTGCAAGCTTGTCAACACATATACCTGGATAGGGAATTGCCCTGCCAGCCCACGGCCCATTTTCTGCTGCTCTGGCTACCAAGGGCTCTGGGTTTTTTCTCTCCTACATGATCTGTGAGCATCTGTCATTAAACCAGAGACACCTCTTGGGCATGCAAAAGCTTCCCCCTGGAAGAAGGGGGGAAATGTGGCAGGGGCATGTCTGGTTCTGCAGCAGGGATGGATGTCACACACGCCCTGCACCTCGGCACATCCAGTCCACAAGGGAAAAAAAAACCTGCTGGCCTCCAAAATTGTCGTTGTTGCCCCTTCTCAGGAGATTGCTATCATAAAGCAAATTTTACCTTAAGAAATTTATAACAGATTCCTAACACTGCCCTGCTAGAACTTCTTTATGACCAGTTCAACAAATTGAATTTTACACACATCAAAATTACTTTTTTCCCCCTTCCCAAAGTGAGGAAATATTTCCATCCCCTCTCCTGTACTGTTCTCTTCCTTGCTCAATATTGACCCTACAACTTCAACTGAGATTTCTGCTGCTATCTCTGTACTAGCTGATTTCATGTCTTTCACTGGAAGATCAAGATACTCCTCCATTTTCTTACCTGGGCTGGCTGCATTTATGTATGATCCTTCCTTCCTTTTTCTTTTTTTTCTTTTTCTTTTTCTTTTTCTTTTTCTTTTTCTTTTTCTTTTTCTTTTTCTTTTTCTTTTTCTTTTTCTTTTTCTTTTTCTTTTTCTTTTTCTTCTTTTTCTCTTCCTTTTCCTTTTTCTCTCCTCCTCTCTTTCTCTTCTTCTCTCTTTCTCTCTTTCTTTCTCTTTCTCTCTCTTTCCTTCTTTCTTTCATCACCATATTTCTTAATGGAAACAGGCACAATTCTCTCACTTACTGTTACATTTCCTTAGTAGCTGTCCTTATCAGCATGACTACTTCCTTTCTCCTTGATGCACAATCTCTTCGTGCACTATTGCAATATTGCCCACTAGACTTCTTGCATATCCTATTCTATCTTACTATTCTCTTCCTGTCTAGTGAGAGTAGGCCCAGCAAACAAAGTTTTTCAGCAATTGAAACTTGGAGCTGAATGGAAAGTCCCTCTGATGTTATGTCAGAGGCTGCAAGAATAATTCCCTCTCCAGATCTAAGTTTCAAAGTTTTCTTTTTTTTTTTAACTTGAAGTATCAACTAGGACCAGCTAGGACAGATCCAGCCCCTAAAGTTTAGTCTTTCAGCTACATAGATTTCATGTTGTGCATGTCTTTCAGGTTCTCATATTGCCAAAATGTCATTACAGCGTGAAGTCTTGAAATATCTCTTTGTTTTCACTTTGCAGTCAGGACTTCACTCTCCTTTCTGTGGCCAGAAAACTCCACTGGACATCACCTAAACTTCTTCGCCGTGAGCCTGCTGCTGACCTACTCCAGTGTGAACAGTCATTTGGTCTAACAAAGAAAACCTGCAGGCTTTCACAGCTCTTTGCACTTTCAGATCTTCACTTGGTGTCATTCCTCTTGGCAAACACATTTGCTCTGCACAGAAACTTGTCATCCTCCCTCATAAGAAGTGTACAGACAGATAAATGGATCTGGATCTCACCTCTCCATCCTGACCAATTGTTCTTTCGTTTTTTTCCTGAAACCTCTTTGTTCATCTTTTGTTTCTGGGTCCAGGCCATCTTCACTACATGGCAGCATCGTACATAGGGCTGATTTAGAGCAACATAAAAATCAGAGCCTTTCTGTTGGATCTATTCCAACACTTCTCATGATATTTGAGTGACTGAAGTTATCAGAGGCTGTCTCAAGACTCGATCCCCCCATGCATCCTTGGTCCGTAGCAGGAGGACAACTGGGAGGACAGCTGGGTGAACTGCTGAAGCACAGCTGTGCCTCTAGCTAAGGCACTCCAGCATTGTTTTCATCTCTGCCACTGCATCTCTGGGTGGCTAACACCAAATCTGTACAAAATAGTTACTCTCTTGTTACTCAGCTCTAACTTTGGCAAAATTTTAATTTTGCAGTTCTTTTGAGACCTTCAGACAGGAATTCTGACTGGATAGCAGAATATTATTATTCATAAACACCTTCTGCTAGGCAAAACTGGGACTAATCTGTGGATGCTGATACTGAGCAGGTATTTGAGAGGGAGGAGAATTTGTGGCTGGTTCACAGGGTAGGCAAGTGTCAAAGTTTGATTTGCCTTTAGCTAAGCACAAAACAAATTATCTCATAGTGCCCCTGTTTTGTTTCTAAAACCTCCTGACTTTGCTTGAACCTAAAATACCCTGAGAGAAGCTTTTCTTTCTGTTTTTCACTTCTGCTTTCAGTGGTAACTGGAAACCAGAAGCTCCAGCACACACGAAAACGGTAGTGACGGGAGAAGGAGAATTACGTTCACTCCTTTGAACTACCAATGGAAAAAAAAAGCTAAAACTTCCCGGATTGGCCTGAGCTTTCGGTGGAGCCTGAGGGAGGAGGCTGGTGTCACTGCAGTTGTTTCTGCCAATGTATGGGGTGAGAGCCAAGTTATTTGCCTCCAGTCTGGCTGGGGAATGCCCACCCGGATGCAGGAATTATCTGAATCACTGACATTGACTGTGAATGGCAAAAATGCAGCTTTGGAGCTTGAGGGAGTTTCCTTTTCCCTTTTTCTCAGGTACACATGTCCTTCAGGGAGGAATTCCCAGGATCTTGCCTTGGCACCAGGCAGGGGGCATTTGATCCCAAGCCCCTGGTTTTGGCAGAACACTGCTTGATAGTGGGTGCAACCTGAATCCTGCCAGGGTGAGCAGGGGTTTGTGAGCAGTTTCCACTGGTATGAAAAGCAGGTGGTGCAATTCCAGCCTTCCCTCAGACAACCCTCTAGAACCATGGGAAGCACACAGCAGCATCCTCGGCCCTGGCAGGAACCCATCCCAGACAGTGGGTGAGTTTTTGGTGTACCAGCCCCTGCCTTTCAAGGTGACCTTCTGCCCTTGCAGCCCCACCAGATGCACCCTGAGGGTTTTGCCCTCTGTGTCCTCAATGCTCCCCACCAAGGGCTCCTCTGCTGCACCCAGCCCTGGCACCACTGGGCTGTGCCTCTTCTTGCTCCCCTCTCAGGTTGCTCCTGACTTTCAGCTCCCATTACCAGTTTGAGGAGCAGGTCGGGAAGGACACAACATGGTTTCATTCTCTTTTCATAAACCACCTTAGAAACACAGAAATGTCCTTTTAATGGCTTCTGTGATGTTCCACGATTTCCAGCACTTAACCATGTCACAGCTGGATGCTTGCTGGGTACTAACACACCTGGATTACCACAAGAGGTGAGAAACAGCACCAGAAAAACCCAAAAAATTCTCTCAAACAGTCCAACAGCATGTTTTCTAAAAAAACACCTGGCTTATGAACAGTGACTGAGGGTGGGGGAGTATGTGGTTTGGGTTTCCACTTCTGGGGAAACACAGAGCAACTATTCATGCTGTCACCTGTGAGCACCATCCTGATAAAAGAAGCTATGCTGATACCAACTTGGTAATAAGGGCACATGCCAGGCTGACTGCCCCAGCACAGCAGATGCTCACTGATGTGCTACCCCAAAGTCCTGCAGGGCAGTGTCCTGACTACTGGGCCTTGCAGTGGTTGAGCCACTTTTGCACGGGCAATTAATATTCTCTGCTCTCAGTGCCACCGAAAGACTCTTTCTCCTGAAATTGACCCAGCCATGGCTGAAAGGGTGGTTCAACAGCTGGTGCAACTCCCTCCTCTGCAGCAGGTTCTCAGGACGCTGGTGCGTCACTCCTGTTCCCAGTGCCTTGGTATCCATCTGCACTTTCCTGCTCATACAGCCATTGAGAAGATAAAAACTTGGAAGTCTATGCAGATAGACTCTCTGACTGAGACTTGGCCCTTAGAAACAAAAAGAGTGTCATCTAGACCACGGTCTCTTCTTTCTGTTTAGCTCACTGGGTCCAATTTCATCCAGATCCTCCTGTGAGATGTGGGGATTCAGGGTATATAAAACAGACAGGACACTTAGAGGGTGGTACTAGAACGTGAAGCCCCTGGGAAATTGCTTTTGTCCTTGTTTTCACCCTGGAATGGAAAAGACTCATTTTCATTCTGCAGAGAGGCCGCCAGACCCTGCCTGTCCCTACATTTGACCTTGACTCCCAGGAAGAGAGAATCTGCTCTTAGGGCAGTCTGTTATTCCCTGAGTTTCCTTAGGGAAATGTGGAGCAAGGGCAGATATAAAGGCTGTCAAAATACGTCCCTGCAAGTCTGTCAATATCATGTTGAAGCTGATGTGCTATGGGGACTGGAGGAGCCGGGGTCAAGTTTCAGTGCCTCCACAGGTCCTGCTGTTCCTGCTGTGAGGCGGTGACCTGTCATCACTTACAGATACCACCTCTGCTCCTGTAGCAGAGCACAGCAAGCAGCAGTAATATAATAACTTCAGTAATATTCCAAAGCCTTTTCAATAATTAACCCTTTTGTGACTTTACGGCTTTGCCTCAGGGGCCAGAAAACACCAGCAATTTGCTCAAACCATTTTTTTTTAAATTCAGTTGGAACTGAAACTCTCTGCAGATTGTCTGACAGCAACGAATCACAGGGTTCTTTTATACAGAAAAGCAAGTTAATCCTGTTTACAGCATATAATAAGGAGATATACTTCCCACAACTTTCTCAGAAGCTAGCCTAATACCCAGGATGGCAGGAGACTTCCTACGAGATGACCTTTATTTTATATAAAGTTAAATTTAATTTTTCTTGGCTTCTCCTCTTTTGACTTCTTTCTTTCTTTCTTTCTTTCTTTCTTTCTTTCTTTCTTT
>VZTI01001820.1:851582-862204 GCA_013397865.1 Struthidea cinerea | reverse complement strand
TCTCTCTCTCTCTCTCTTTCTTTCTTTTTTCCCCCCCCCGCCCCCCACCCTTTTTGCATGGAATTAAATTAAGCCTAAGTCTGAGTGCAGAATGGAGATGCCCCAAGCCAGGGCTGTGGGGATGGCTGACCAGTGAGAAGGCAGCATGCTGCAGCCTGGGAGTGAGTCTAAAGACTGATATTCCCGAATGGTGTGGTAAATGCCACTCTGGGCACCTCAGCGTTGTTATTCTGGTCCGCTGACCAAGCTCAGGTTACTCAGCCACGTTCAGGAGCAGCAGCAGGTGTAACGGGACGGGATTGCTTGCTTCGCCTCGCTGGCACACGAGAGACCCTCCAGCTACCTCTGTATCTCCAGCCCAGCGTGCTGGGTTCTTGCCTTGGAACAAAAGTACAGCAGAACGTGGCGTATTGGCTCGGTGTGAGGGAAAGGGGCGATGGCCGGAGCTAAAGAGACCCCTCGGCCTCCCAAGCTGCAGGTCCTGCCCCTTTAGGGTTCGGCTACAGCCTGAACCGCAGCCTTGTGCAACCCTCAGGGCACTCCGACGCGGTTTTAGAACTTCTATCGCCATCTAGTGATGTCCCTGCGAGAACCGCATGTTCGGGAGCGGCGCGGCCGGGAGCAGAGTCCGGACCCCGGAGCCCGGCACTTCCCGAGGAGAGAGGGAAGCGCAGCTGGAAGCGCAGCTGGAAGCGGGGCGGGCGGGCTGGCTCCGCACTGCGCCAGCTCCCTGCTTTCCCCTGGGCATGCTGCGGGTCCAAAGCGTGTCTGAGCCTGCATAGGTAAAGGGGAGGACACAGGGGCTACGTGCTGCCAGTGGGTACCTGTGGCTGCCACCTTGTCACGCTCTGCTCTGCTGGCGGCCATCGGCTGACCTGTGGCTGTGGCAGCCCAGGGACACGAACCAGTGTCCTGCCAAGGGGTACCGAGTGCTTTGTTTAAACCCCAGCGTAGCATGATCTCCCTTGTGTTTCATGAATTAAATAAGGAATATAAATATCTTGGCAATTTGGTGTTACAAGCATTTTACGTGCATTACTGCCACAAAATATAGAACAAACTTCAGATGCAAGAATTAATGTAGCTCAGAGAAAAGATGAACCACAAAGCACATAAATATCCTCTATGCAAAGATAAACTCTTTATGCTGTTCAATAGAAAATGGCAAACATTTCTCAACTTACCAGTAATGTAAATTTAATCCACTACAACTGAACTTTATCAAACAGAAAACTCTTAAGAGATGACCCAAGATATTCGTGCAGTAGGAGCACGAATCTGGAGTCACAAGATGAAAAAATAAGTACACAAAAACTTCAATAAAAGTGTCATTGTTATGTCCTTCCATGCTACCTCGCCCGGCGCGGTTCACATAGGTGGAGTCCTGTGAGCATCCCTGCTACAAAGCTTGAACAAGGAGCTCTTGGCCCTGCTCCTGGCACTTGTTCCCATCCCCATGCAGAGAGTGTCTCCCTCCTGCCTGGGACTAGATCTGATTTTAAAATGACATCACAATAAAATTGAATGAATATGAGAGTGAATAGGCAAGGATGGGGAACTGGAGAGCTTTCTGCTGCCCTGCTGCTGAGCTTCCAGTCCCAACCCTGCAGTCTCAGTGTGCTGTGGACAGACACTCTGACAGCTATGGCTTGCTTTCCATCCCATTTTAGAGCCCAATTCCACTTTCTTTTGAATCCTCTCTTCTTCCATTCCAGTCTCTTCCTTCCTCTACTTCCCCATGGGATACCTGAGCACATCTCCGAGCTCTCACTGGTGCTGGTGGCTGGGTGGCACTGAGAGGTTTCCAGGCACAGCCCTGAAGCTGATTCACCACACTGCTGTGCAAATCCAACTGGCACTTTCTACTCTCTGCACCTCTGCTGATACGCAGCATTTCTACTTCTCCCTTCAGTTCTTGGTCTCACTTTCCTCCAAATGACTTTTCCCCTATAATAACACCACCCAGAGTTTCACCAGGCGTGACTCAGCCCCAGTTGGTTCTCTCTGCACAGCACAGGAGGAAGCAGTTATTTGCTCTTGTAGGCTGAGATCAGACTGGCCACAGGATGTTTCTGGTGCCTGGGGTCAACACTGGAAAGAACACTGACAGAACCACATTTTATAACCAATGGAAAGTAATTGGGGAAGTAGGGCAGGGAGAAGGTTTCTTGGAAGCTTGGGAGAATTTGCAAACTTTATGTTGAGACATACCTGGAATTTCTAGTGAGATCACTCAGGGTAGAGTGCAAGGGACAAAGCCACAAAAGCTGGCACAAAAATAAATAAACTGAAGGAAGTGGCCTTTGAGAATAAGGAGAGCTACAAAGAGATACAGAATTGTTAAAAAAGTTCATTCACTGTTCCCAGTGACTAGTTTAATTTATTTATGCTTTTATCCTGGTCAAAACTATAAAAAAAGGTCTTTGGGATTATTCTTGTGTCATCACTTCAAAATAGTATTTAGGAAATGTGTTCATGGCCGAAAAAATGCCCAATAGATGCAGAGGTTTTCCAGTGCATTCCAAGCCAGCAGTGCAGAAGGAATACAAGAAAGTAGCTTCAACCCCCAAACCCCAACCCTTTTTCCACTGAAATCTCTCAAAACACAAATGTTGATTATTACTGTTTTGCCCAAAGAGATCAAAAGCTTGGATGCGGTGTGTTCATTCTGACAGGCACAGGAAAAACCTACAGACCAATATTATACAGAATCCCTCCTTCAACATTTGGCAAATAACCTCAAAGGATGAGAAAACATGCTTCCCTTGCCAATTCAGCTGTTTCTGAAGACGTTGTGATCAGAAAAAAATAATTTTTCATGTCCTTCTTGAGTATTGATCCAATTCTTGTTGGTAAAACCACTGAGCTGGCCCTGGCTCTTCCTCTTGTGGCAATGAAAAACAATCTAATTATTCCTTCTGCTTGCAGAAGGCCTGAGCTGTGCCGGCATCTCACAGGGTGGCAGTACTTTCCTGTGCTGTGATATAACAGGCTTTTAGTGCACATGCTCTAGGAGAGGACTGAAAGGACAAAAAAAACCCATAGGAAGTCATTCTGACCTCTCTCACTAGTTGCCCACACAGTCCCCAACCAGCACCTGCCCTGTAGCAGGTTCTTGGCATTCACTGTGGGCCACCCACTCCATGTGTGTGTGCTGGGAGGGAGGGCAGCACCCAGGCACACTTCCTGGAGATCCACCTCAAAACCCTGCTGAAGCCAAGTGGCCCTTCCCAGGCAGAGAACAAGAGAAAAAATGTTGCATCATTTCGGACTTCCGAGTTTTCAAAGACTTCTCCAGCATTTGTTGAGGACATGATTTTAAAAAGAGCACCTGTATTAAAAAGAGCACTTGTTCTCAAGCTCAAAATGTATTATGAAGGACAAGTACTGTACAGTGGGTTTTGAGCAAAGATGAAGACATTCCACACTTACAGGTTGAATTTCCTGAATGAACTAGTGTCCTGTAACAATAGCATGCCAGTAAGGATAAATTAAGTCAACACCTGTGCTTACACTTATATGGAAAGATGATATTTCCAGAAGGAATCAGAACTTACCCAGATGTTGTTATCACTATCCAGCCATATAAACATCACCTTGCTTGCACAGCCAGATACAGCCTGCACAACAGTGCTTATTAACCTCTTGACATATTGAAGAAGAACTATGGATTTTCCAGAAGCTCATATCACTTCCTTGACAACAATGCAAGGACTTAAATACACGTGCAGCATATCCTGCTGCCTCCCTTCTTCCTCTGCAGACCAGATCAGGAAGGCTGAGCAGAGCTGTTTTCTGCAAACAGCTTTGCTTTTTTTGTTGGCAAAGGGTTCCTGTTCCAGGTGAAGAGAAATCATACAGCAAGAAGATCAGCTACCTTCTCTCAAAATTTTTATTAGTTTATAAAAAAATGGCCAGGAAGTTTCTCCCTGCCTGACTATAATACAGGCTCCTCCAGCCTGCAAATTTAAAATTGCCCTTTGGCTGCTCTGCTCTCTATACACTACAGTCCTTTTTAAATAACATTTCACTGAAAAGGATCTGGAAAATCGAACAGAGTTTACAACTAGTTGATACAGATAGAGGAAACTACATAAAGATAAGTGCTTTCATGTTTCAATAGCAACAACAAGATGTATAAAAATAATCATCAGTGTACAACGTCATTTCCTTGAAGTACAAACAGTTGGTCCTGTCTTCTACGAGCCTGGAACGTGCATCTTGATAAAAGTTGTGCATAAACCACTTACCACTGGCATCTCAGCAAAGCTTTCACGTGCAGTGGTTTCCACTGAAAGTCATCAGTCACTTGCAGATTTCTGGGTTTTTTTCACTATTAATATTTTTTTGTAACTGTGTTAATTTAGGGGCCTCTCAGTCTGTCATTAGCAGCTGATTTTAGAAGCAGGTCTTAAATCAATGTAAGTTTTCACAAACTTCACCTTGATGAATCTCTTATACTGTTATTTCCTGGGATTTGGGGGAAAGTGGTCACGTTCTTTCATAGTTTGAGCACAAATTGTTACTTCTATTTAAGACTAAGTGAAAATGATACATTTACCATTAAGATTTTTGTTTGGGATTGAAGTGGGGAAGAGCTGGCATTGGGAGGTTGGAAGACTCTGGTGGTTGGTGGTTTTCATGCTGGATCTTGTGGGAATACCATATTGACATTTTCTGCATAGGTGAGCTCACCAGCCAGGGAATCTGAGTTTGGGAACTGGTTTTGCAAGGATGCTTGTGTGTCACTTCTATATACAAGCACTTACAAGACTAAACACTGAGAATGCTTCCATTTAAAAAAAAAAAAAAATCTTAGAAAGCTTACAAATCTCTAACAAGAATTAATTTATTTGGGAGCTAAAAGAAACCTTAGCCTCTGATAAACTAATACATAATGCAAAAAACTTTCTATCTGGTGTAACTCTAAAGTGAAAATCCTCAGACAGGGAAATTAGTTGTTATATATAAAGACATTTAAACCATCCTTTAAAACACTTTATACAACTTTCCTTCCTCTTTAAATGACAGCACTTCTCTATTTATGCACTTGCAACACTAAAGCTTGCAAATTACCCCAAATTCTGCAATAGCTTGGGTTTTTTACACTCCCTAACTCTTGGAGTCAGCAAATATTTATGAAAATTTTGCTTTTATTTAAGAATAGTCTAGTCCAGATGGCAGTGAGATATGGCCACTCCTGTGAGGTTTGTGTGGCTTAAGCTGTCAAAGGCTGGAAAATCGCCCCATTATCCCCCTGCCTGCATTAGGAAACTTGGTGGTCCCTAAGCTGGTGCCAGGCACTGGAGGGAGGCAGGCCTGGCTCCTGGTTCTGCAGCACCTCCGCCCTGGCCAGGCCGATCTCTCCATGCCCAGCTCTGCACTTCCTCTGCATTTGGTGAGTGTCACCATGCTGTCCCCACATCAGGGATCACCCTCCCCTTCGCCTTCTGCTCAGGGATTTCTGAGCATCGCTCGGCTCTCCCCTGGCCACTGTCGCCCTCCCTTTGCCCGGCCCTTTTCCAAGCGGTGGTTTGGAGCGCAGGAGAGCCTTTCCCCGCTGGCTCCCGGGCTGTGTGTCGGGAGGGGATGTGTGTGCCGCCGGGCTGTGTTCGGGAGGGTTTCAGCAGAGCGCAGGTGGCGGCGCATCCCGGCAAATGTGACGGCCCCGCAGGAGGGAGGGCGCGGGGTGAGGATGCTGGGGGCGAGCCGCGGGGACAGGGCGAGCTTCTTTTGGCCCCGGATGGTTCTGTTCCACGTGTGGGCGCACGGCCTGGGAAGGGTGTTTAACGTGATGTCTGAAGCGGGCTGAGAGGGACAAGAGGCATATCTGATTGCACGCATGGAGAAAAAGCCCCACACAGCCTCACTCTCGTTTTTTTTTTAGCTGTGTTTCCATGTCAGGAGACAGGCAGCACTTGCAAAAATACACACCTGGGGCCCAGGGGTTTCTCCTCAGTTTGATATGTGACCTTAGATGAGTTATTTAAACTTTCTATGCTGGGTCCTTTGTGCACATTAGAATTTTCTGTGGAACCTCCCACCCATGAAAGACTGTAGACAACGGGATCATAGAATCACTGATGTTGGAAAAGGCCTCCAACATCCTTGGGTTCAACCTCTGACTGATCACCACCTTGTCAAACAGACCACGGCACTGAGTGTCACATCCAGTTGTTTTTTGAACACCTCCAGGGAGGGTGACTACACTGCCTCTATGGGCAGCCTGTTCCAATGCTTAACAACCCTTTCAGCGAAAAATTCCTCCTAATGTCCAATCTAAACCTACCCTGACCCATTGTAAGACTATGTCCTCTCATCCTGCCACTGGATTCCTGGGAGAAGAGGCTGACCCCCACCTGTCTACAGTCTCCTTTCAGGAAGTAGTAGAAAGTGAAAAAATCACCCCTGAGCCTCCTTTTCTCCAGGCTAAACACCCCAAACTCCTCATATGACCACTCCTCAGCCACTCCTCATATGACTTGCTCTCTAGACCTTTCACCAGCTCCATTGTCCTTCTCTGGACACGGTCCAGCAGCTCAATGTCCTACCTGAACTGAGAGGCCCAGAACTGGCCTTGACAGCAAGGCAGCTGTCGAGCACTTGAGGCACCTCACCAGTGCCGAGCACAGAGGGACAATCACTTGCCTAGTCCTGCTGGCCATGCTGTATTTCTAATACACGCCAGGATGCCATTTGGCCTGGACTCACTGGCAGCTCATGTTCAGCCATCTGTCAACCAGCACCCCCAGGTCTTTTTCCACTGGGCTGCTTCTCAGCCACTCTTCCCCCAGCCTGTAGCACTGCAGGGGTTGTTGTGACCCAAGGGCAGGGTCTGGCACTTGGCCTTGTTGAACCTCGTACCACTGGCCTCAGCCCATGGATCCAGCCTATCCACATCCCTTGCAGAGCCTTCCTGCCCTCCAGCAGGTCAACACTCCCACCCAACTAAGTATCATCCACAAACTGACTGGGGGTGCACTCAATCTCCTTGTCCAGATCACTGATTAAACAGGAGTGGCCCAAATACCAAGCCCTGGGACACCAGCTGCCAGCTGGATGTGGCACCATTCACCAACACTCTCTGGGCCTGGCCATCCATACAGTTTTTAATCCAACAAAGAGTGCACTGTCCAAGCCACAGGCTACCAGCATCTCTTGGAGAGTGCTGTGGGACACAGTATCAAAAGCTTTACTGAAATCCGGGTAGACACTAAGCCTTTCCCCCATCCACTAGCCCTTTTATGACCAGGTCACCTGGCCATAAAAGGGGGTCAGGTCAGTCAAGCAGGATCTGCCTTTCCTAAACCCTGGTTGTCCTCTGTGTGCCATGTCATGGCACTCAAGATAACCTTTTCTATAACCTTGCCTGGCACTGAAGTCAGACTGACAGACCGACAGTTCCCCAGATCCTCCTTCCAACCCGTCTGGTATATGAACATCACACTGGATAACCTCCTGTTGTTTGCAACCTCCACAGTTAACCAGGACTGATGATAAATGATGGAGAGCGGCTTGGCAAGCTCTTCTGCTCTTTGACCAGCCCCTTCAGCCCCCTCGGGGGAATCCCATCCAGCCTCATAGACTTGTGAGTGTCTAAGTGGCTCAGCAGGTCACTAACTGCTTCCTCCTGGGTTGCAGTGGATCTATTCTGCTCCCTGTCTCTGTCTCCCAGCTCAGGGGGCTTGTTGCCCTGAGGATAAACAGTCTTTCTGTTAAAGACTGAGGGAAAGGGAGCATTAGCTACCTCAGCCTTGGTGACAATGTTCCCCATCACTCCAATACAGGATGGAGATTTTCCTTGGCCCTCCTTTTGGTGTTCATGTATTTATAAAAACACTTTCATTATCTTTCACAGCAATAGCCAGTTCTAGCTGAGCTTTTGCCTGTGTTGAGCTGGGGTTCCTCAAGGCTATTTTCCATAGGATCTCACTGGGATGGACTCCACAAAGTCAACTTGACCAGTTCTGCATCACTTGGAGGTAGGCTTGTTCACTCCTTACTTTCCTACTCTCTTTCTCTCCAAGAAAATGGGAGCGACAGGAAAGTGTTTCCATGCCAAATAATTAGTTATATATAGAAAGCACAAGAAGTCCAACAACACACAGTTATGGAACAATTTGAATCACAGGAGAATTTATTTAAAAAAAAAAAAAAAAGGACTCCCCCCTCCCTACTCTAATGATTTATGTCTTCATATGAATCTAGTTTATCCATATCTAAGCCCTCTTGGAAACCTTATATAAGCTTGGCTTCAATGAAATAGTGAGGCATTAAGTGCCAGAGATAATGTGTTACAAAAACCCTTTTGTTCATTTTAACAAAATTCTTAAACGTGTAACTTTTCTGTTTCACTGAGTTACACAGTTCCAGTGTTTCCCGTTGCTCTTTTTTTTTTACCTCTGTCATCGTTTTCATTTCCGATCTTTCAGCTCTCACTATCTCTGTATCACTTCTTGTGAAAGATTGATGGAGCTGAGCAAATTTTCTTGTCAGAGTAGACTTAGGACTCAGAGCATTTTCAAACACCTTTTTGTTGACTTTGAGTGAACTACGACTATTTGTAGTAGATGATGTTTCTACCTGTGGACATCAGGGCATTTTCATCAGTCTTGGGGCAAAATCCCAAACCCCTTGAAGTCAAAGAACATTCTGTCAGGCTCTGTGGGTGCAATTCAGTTCACAGCTGAATGCAGGTGTCTTAGTTTGTGAGGTGAAGCCCTGCTGTGTCCATGCTGCAGCACAAAAAGCAGATTAGAGGACCATAAACCCTGCAAGCATGTCATGATACCGCAGCCACTATCGTGCTATGAAATGAGAATAGTCAGAAACACAGCAAGGGCAGCTTGACAGACATCAAGTGAGGCAAATAGGTGACTTCATCCCTCTTTGCCACATACAGTGGAAGTTCAAGCCCTGCTGTCATCGTGCTCAGTGAAGAGCGTTGACACCTGCCTTTAAAGGGCTGGCACGACCTGCAGACACATGGTGACCGCTGCAGATGGTGGCTGGAAGGCTCTGTTATGCATAGTTATGCAGGAGCACCATCAATCAGCACTGGAAAATTGGCTCAGAAGGTTTTCCTGACCTGGGGATCCAGCTCAGCAGTGTACTTGGTCTGGACAAGTGCAGGTGTCTAGACTTTGTGCTGCGCCTTTAGGAGTTCTGCTGGATATAAGAATAATCTGGCATGTTTTTAAGGGGAGAAAATGACCAAGGCAAAGCTGTTCCTTCAACTGAAGGATATGAGAGGAGACACTTTTATAACCATCAGAGTAATCCTAAACAAATCCTGAAACTTTAATGGGAGTGATTTTAGCATATTTCCTGTAGTTTGTAATATTTATTTTGATATATGTTCAGAAAGTTTATGTAATATTTTTCATGCATGAACTACTTTTGGCAAAATATAGAGATCTTCACATGCATAAAATTTCCTATTATGATTGGCCAAGCTTTAATAAATGATCTGTAACAGCAAATATTGGCCGTGTGTTTGGAACAGAGCTGTGTCAGGGCCCAGTGCTCCAGCATGGAAATATCTGCTTTTTACAGATGACCTGACCTCAGCTGGCCTTTGTGTGACTGCTACAGAAATTGGTCTGACCTGTGGCCCCGCTTTCTACCCAGAAAGCTTTTCCAGGCTATGCAAGATTGCGGCTTTAGGGACCAGATTTCTCACTTACAGCTTGTCTTATATCCCATGTCTGTCATTTTCCCGTGACTGTGAAACAAACAAACAGGGACAAAAATTGATCTCACTCTCAATCATGTAGTATCAGGGAAGCTCTCTTTCATTAGAAAGAGTAATTCTGGATTATAGTCTAATGTGAATCCAGCTTGTTATGTCCACTAGCAAGAGAGATTAATTTTGCAACCAATTGAAAACAGTGCAAGAGAAAAAAAATTTTAAAGAAAGAAAGCTGGAATAAAGTAAGTAACATTTAGAAATGGGAGCTCGTGAGGGATGCCCTTGTGTACCCATGAGAAAGCAGTGCCCTGTGTTTTAACTACACGTGAGAATTGTTTTGTATTAGGAGCATGACTTCACAAGGATCAAAGTTTTCAAGTGAAAATGAAACTGAAGTGGTTTTATTAAAATACGAGAGAGAGCAGTACGCTGTTTGACGTCCTCAACCTGCTGGGTGCCTTCCCCCATGGGTCCTGCTCACACCAGAGCGCAGAGCGGCGCTCCGGGCGCATCCGCGGCTTTCTAGCACCATCTCGTGGGCAGCCAGGCCCCAAGGCCAGCTCAGCAGAACACGTTACCCTTGTTGCAAGTTTAAACAAACAGCTATGAAAGCCTGCATTTGATCTCTCTGCTTTTCTTCCGTTCAATCCTTACCGGCATCGTTTCGCAAAGTGATGCACCGATACGTGAACCTCCTTGCAGGCACAGGGCTGCTGAGGACCACGAGAAGATCTCAGCCCTTCCCAGGAACTTGACAGACTCTCAAAGAAAGTGAAAATTTTGTAGGAAAAAATAATGCTTGACAAAGCTATTACTGATCTAATTTTGCTGCCTGAAAAACACGGGAAAGCCAGCTCTAAATAGATATGAAAAACAAACCCACCCCCCATGCCTTCCCCCCCCCCCCAAAAAAAACCCCCTCACAACCCTC
>VZTI01001820.1:774484-851549 GCA_013397865.1 Struthidea cinerea | reverse complement strand
TCACAACCCTCCAACACCCCAAAACCAAACTAAAATAATAAAATAAAACATTAATTTTCTATTATTTATAACACAGCTGTCACATTCCAAAAATGTGTCAGGATCTTCTTGGTGGTTGTTTCTCCCATTATTTTAAAATGCACGAATTGTAAACAGAACAGATAAGGCTCAGTCACAGCTGACAGGAATATATGAGAAGATGCACTGAGCAGCAAGAGTACCTAGAGCCTCTGAGTGCTCCTGTAGCTGAAAGTGGGTTTACAGGTTGCGTTGAATACAAACAGACTTTCAACTAAGCTTTAACACCATTTTTGCTCAGTACATGAAGGAGAACCAGGCCAACAAGCACCTTTCAGCAAAACCTCAGCCCTGATCCCGCTCAGACTGCTCCAAGTAGGGACGAAGAACAAATGTGGTGTTTTACCATCCGAGGGAGGGATTAAAATTCAAATTCTGTCTGAAGACATACATGGAAAGGAGTATGCAGGAGAAAAACTCTGTCCTTGTTTGCTTAGCAGCACTCCTCATGGCATGGGGCTCTAACCAAAGGTTAGGTTATGTCACAATGCCAGGTATTGGACGTCTTGAAGCTTAACTTGCCTTAACAGACTTATTAGCCACTCAGTCTTGGAGCAGAATTTGGTGGAAAGATTGTTAGAGGCATTTCCAGGGGAACAGAAATGGTGGGAGTCTATGTGCAAGTGACTCCTGCTCTGGAGAAGCTCCCTGGGTGCTGTTGGAACCAGCACAGCAAGGGCTTTCCCTGGCTGAGCTGTTGTCTGCTTTGGGCTTGCCCAAACCTCTGCTTGGAAATCCCAGAGGCTCTTGTTGTTGTACCTTATCTCCAGTTTCATCAAGAACAGAAGGTCCAGTCTCCAGGCTTCAGTTCAGTGGGTTGGTTTGGGGTTTTTTTGGTGAGCAGAACAGCACCCAATTTACACAGTACTGATGCAAACACCAACCTCAAATAATTCGTGCATGTGGCCAGTTAATTGTCTTGCTGGCTCCAGGTGGAAACATGCCAAGACATTTCTGTAATAGTGAGTCCATTACATTTAGACTTTATTTGTATTGGATGTTCAAATATTTCTGTATTCTAGTCACAGTTTCCTCCACCAGCTCTTACAAGTGTTATACATGTTTTGGATGGAGCTGAGCAGAAAATATTTTTAGTTAATATGTAAATTCACAGCAGTTTTAGAGTAATTGAATCAATTTAGGTCAAATTTGATAAGCTATTTTGATGAAAAGTGGTGGGAATGTCTGGAAAGCACATTGATATATTTTCATTTTGAAACCAATCTATATTTAAAAATAAAAAAAAAAATCAGGCCCAAATTCTTCTTTCTGGTTGGCAGTTGAAAAAAAGCTAGTTTTCACCCAGTTATGCCAGAGTTTGTCAGAGTTTGGTGACCTAATAAGCATGTCTAAATAGGAAAATAAATATTTTTGTATTATTTGTGGTTGACCCTATGATGGCTTCTAACCAAGGGCTGTCACAAAGGGTGTTGCAGAGGTCTTGTAATATGCATGGTACCTCTGAAGAAATTGCTATGACAATTTGTTGTCATATGTTATGCAGATGACCATCCCCGCCAGATTACCTTTGAGGGCTGATAAATCACTGCAGCAGGAGAGTATCTGTAAGATGAGAGGCAGAATTCCTTACAGATAACATCTCTGACAGTCTCTGGCCAGGAGTGGCAGTGCTCATAAAATGACTCTGTCTCAGCTCTCACCTGATACCATTCTGGTATCATCAGTATCACAAGGAAGACTGTGAAGACGTGTGTCAGGTTTTGCCCCATTTTCACACCCATGTGCCGCTGACGCATAGCCATCAAATTTCCAATATGAGTACTGGTTATGCTCATAACCTGCTTGTAGCATATGGGACAGATGAAACAAGAAAGTAAAATGTAGTTGACGTAGGGGTGTTGCACTCCAGCACCCATGGACAGTAATTTCCTGCATTTCCCTCGGCCTTGCTCAGGACCATCTGATAGATGATACACTGCTGTCAGTGCTCTGGCTTGTGCATGCTTGCACAAGAGTGTGAGGTGTGTAAATTCCACCCAATATACATATATATTTTTCTATCTATAGTGCATGATAAGTATTTAAAATTGAAAAAAAAAAAAAAAAAACCTGATCAGTTTAATCTATCTTCTGGTCATGTCCTTACTTCTTGTTCATTATTCATAAGCATTTGCTGAATAACACAGGCAAGCCATTTTCAGACTATGAGTTTTCTGGGAACCATTCACTTCAGCTATTCACTATTCATTTTTTGTGGTAGCAGACTGGCTACTTAAACCACACAGTGGTTTCCCCCTAATTCCTAACTGGGTATTTATAAACAGTAAAATAAAGGCAGACGGACTGTGAATGCTCTTCTTTGATTGCGAAGATCCTCGTTTGCCTGCCTACGTGGGCATGTGTCCCAAGAGCAACCCTGCCCGGAACTGACTACATCCGTACAAACATGCAAAAATTTGGGCTTTGGGGAAAGTTCTGCAAACATAATGGAGCACAGCATGTGGAAGACATTTCAGGGCACTGAACCTGCCACATATATTTTGGATGGGATCTAGCAGTTGTCATGTTTACAGTGCCAAATAACATTGCTTGTTCTAAAATTCCAGGCTTTGTTCTACCTGCTCCCTTTTTGCACACACAGCTCTGTCTTGGTCACAGGGATGGCTGCTTGGGTGGACCTCTCCTACCACCTGCATCCCTGGATAAAGCTGTGATGCCAAGATTTAAAGTCATTAAAAAGGGGAGAGATAGAGAGATATTCATCACTGGCGTTCATCTGAAACAAGGGTGACAGTCCTGCTCCCCACTGAGCTGAAAGAGGAGGAGGCTGCCCTCCAGCATGCTTGTGTTTTGTCAGGCAGGTCAGGATCCATGTTTGGCTGGCTGCTGCTCTTGACCAGGGGCTGAGAATCATGGAGAGAAGAGAACTGGGTTGGGAGACCTTGCCACTCAGTGTAATCTGGAGCTCTGGTGCTGTCACCCAGCGACAATTCCGCAAAGAAAGGTGTACATGTAATAGCTGCTCATGGAGCAGAGACTACCTAGAGTAACATTGCTTTGCAACACCTCTGGGATGAGATTCTGGGGACTTTTTGGGTCCCAGTATTGATGGTTTAGGGTGGACTCTGGGTATCTGGAGAACTTTAAAGCAAAAATATCCTGATGTATCTATGGATTTTAGAGTAACACAGCAAGTGCCTGGGGATTTTTTGGATTGCATTTATGAATGTGTTTGAATTCTGCTTATGTGCTAGTTCTCGAGCCCATACCTTTTTTCTTCTTGGGGCCTAGATGGTATTCTGGGACAGAGGATGATGGACTTGCTGCCAGTTAAGGCACTCATTTTCTGTAATTTGTTTTGACTCGGTTGTATCTTTGTATCTATTTCAAGGATTATTGCAGAGGCCATCATCATAATAAATAACTAGATGGAGAAAGTGGAATTGCTGTGGTGATGTGCAAAGCAAGTAGTTTTTATCTAATCAGTTTTTATTTTGAGTACTTCAAGGTCTGTAATTTAATAATAAAACCATGAGTTGGGACAGTTGATCTTGTTGAATAGGCATTGTTACTGCCACAGAGGGAAACCAACCCCCACCTTGGAGATCATGGGAATGTAAACCCACTTCAGATAGCTCCTTGCTCCTCCCAGAACTGCAGGTAAGTTGACAGTGATTCTTACTTCGTTACCTGCGGTGTTTTCATGGGCAGACATCAATATGTTTTATGGAAGTGGTCATTCAAAGACATGGAGACAAGGCAGGGCAAACTACTCATAAAGCACTCGTTGTGTTTCTTTGTGCAATGCCCTGCACTACAAGGCACTGGGGACCAAGGGGACTTCTCCCATGCTTTGGGGAAGACATCACCTGAGTGTGACAGTGAGTCAGAGCCAGGATTATGAGGTTGCAGCAGAACAAGCTGACGGAGCTGTGCTTACAGTTCTTTCCTCAAAGTGGTGCCAGCACACTGGGGCCATAGAGGAGGAGGGGAACGGCTGCTGTAGACAAGGAAGGAAATATGAGTTGAAACGTAGTGTGTTTTATAAAACATAAGGCTGAGCACAGAAACCATCAGGAAGCATCCCTAAATTGTGTGAAGAAAGCTAAACATTACAACTAAACCACTACAACTTCCCACGCCAAGGACTAAAGGCAACACCTTTAACAAAGGGTCTCAAAGCATGGGGACGGATCAGCACTGGGGCTGCCACGCAAGGTGTCCTCCTTCTTTATCTGTGTGACTGCTGAGTTATTCTCCTGTCAAGAGGTGAAGGGCCAGACCTGTCCCCTGAAGTGGGGATATTGCGCATACAGAAATCTGTCTCTGCCTCTGCCAAGAGAAGCTGGGACACTGAAAAAATCCAATCATTTCTTTAGCCTGTCTGGGATGAATGCCAGATTTTGAACAAGGTAGGCTGGTGGACTGGGCTGCCCAAGGGCTGCAAGAACTGAAGGTGGAGTGGGCTCATCTCCTCTACAGAGTCTCCATGAGGTGGGTCCAACAACCCTGTAACACTGCGAATGAAGTCTCTGGATGAGAATGCTCATTCCTCTGCAGATGCACTGGTGAGAGCTGTGACAGAGCTGGCCAGAGTGTGCCAGAGAGCTGCACTGCATCCGCTTGCTCGTGTGATGAGGTACAAGTTTCTGTTTTCCACATGAGATGTCTGTAAACCCAAGACCTTGCTAGAGAAGTAAAAGTTAAAAAAATAAGTAAAACAAGGCTTCATTTTGTCTCCATGTGAGATTCTTTCAATAGTCAGTTTTCAACCACAGTCAACAAAGTACCTTATGTTTATCAAGGCACATTTTCCATTATGTATACAGACCTTTGTGTTTTTTTTAAATTTGAAAGGTCATTTTAAGAGCCCACAATACTTCTCTGTTACACAGGCCTAACAGAATTTCTGGAAATATTTAATTTGTGTACTCTGTTGAAAGCTCTCAAACAAAGTGCACATCATTTAGTCTGCTTATAGAATCCCTTGCTTCTCCCAAATATACTCGCCCTCTTTCTCTCAGCTAAGAAAGCCTTACTTTCTTTTATCATCAGTTTTTAGTATTTTATTATGAGCATGAAAGGATAGTCAAACTTGTTCAATCTGAATAAAAATGTCTGAGATTTTCTGTCTTCTCCCTTTAATTTAATTTTTATGTTACTCCGAAAAGACTTTCTTGAGGGCTTTGAAAGACACAAGGTTAAAAAAAAAAAAAGAATAGACATGTTAAGGTACAAGACTCCCTTAATATACATAATTTTCAGTCTGCTCTGGTAGACAATGAAGTCCAACTGCACCTTCAGTAGTACCTGAGCAGCCTGCTCAAGAAGGTAGATTTGCTTAAGCATCTCTAAGGGCAGCACTGGGCCCCATGCTTTGTTCTCAGCGATAGGCTCAACTCTGCCATGAGGCCATAAAGAGAGATAAGGAAAGGTCGCAGAACTGAGCTCTGGGCTGGGAGTAAGTACTTCCAGAATTTAATTTGGCCATGGAGATATTCCCAGCACAGCAGTGTTCCCCTTTGTTAAAGGAGGGAATATTACTGTAGCCCATAACCTCTGTAAGGGAGGAATTAAACTGAACACTGCACTTGGATAGGAAATTAGCTTAGTGGGGTCTGCATGCTAAGGGACCTGTGTGATTTGATACAAATACTATTTCAAGTTTCAATCCATGCACAGAGTAACACTGGTCAAATGCAGACCAGGAATTAATTACTTGAAGTGGTTCCCAGATAACGAATGTCCTTATTAGTTTATCATTCCTTCTCTGGATGCTTTCTAGTAATATAATTGTGTTGAGTACCAAAATAATTACTGAAATGAACCGTAGAGCTTATTTTTCCAGGTGGAGTGTGAGAAAGGGCCTTTCTAGCTGCTTTGCCTCGCTTGTGAGCAGGTTTCTTCATGCAAAGATGTGTTTTGAACTTCAGCCTTTCTGGTCTGCATGAACCTCCCAGTGTGGGGAATCACAACCACAGCTGCAGCAAAGGCCTATGGTCTCTCTGTGCAGGACTGCAGGATTTGGGAAGTCTGGGGAGAACGTATATCCTCCCCAGATGTTGCAGTGCAGTTTCTCCCTCGTATTTAGTTTGTTGGGCGCCAGCTGTCGCTGCTAGGGCTGCCCGCTTGCCCACAGCGTCGGGTCAGCGGCCATCCCGGGACCCGGGCGTGCCAGGTCCTGCCGTGCGGGGCAAAGCTCTCCAGCCGCGAGATGGTCTGCGTGCGAAGGCAAGGAGGAAGAGGGGGCTTCGGTATGGTGTCCAACAAAGTCTACACTCCTCACGCCTTCCNACAAGGGGTGGTGACAATCTCAGGACCAATAGGGGAGGAGAAGGGGAGGAGTTGTAGGTGGGGTGACATACAATCAACCAGTAGGGAAAACGTGGGGAGGGGAGAAGTTCAAAGGAACCAATGGAGTACCGAGGGGAAGGAACTTTCCAGAAGGGGGCGGAGAAAAGGGTGGTGTACATCAAAGATTGACAACTAAAGCAGGACATATGCAATACTTTAAGGCGGGGGGGGGGTAACAAACTGATTGACAATATAAAAAAATGGAACAAACCAAATACGAGGGAGAGAGTGCGCTGCAACATCTGGGGAGGACATATATCCTCCCCAGAGGTCAAGCAAGGTTTTCTTTCATTCTGCCTTTCCTCTGACTTCTTTTTCTTGCTTTGGTATGAAAAATAAAATAAAAACTTAGAAATTGCTTGTACTGTCAGGTTGGTTTTAATCCTAATAGAGGTACAAATAAAAAGTTGATATTTGAATTTTAATCTCTTTTTGCTCACTCATTCTTACATGGTAATTTTGCAGAATATATGGTAAAGCTCTAATGTCAAACAAACATGCTTCTGAAATTTATTTGAGAAAACTGAAGTAACATTTTCTGATATTTGCTCTGTAATATTGAACCTCTGTGGTGAAGGGATAAATTTGAGTCCTGAAAATATTCTTTCAGCACTCACACAGCTTACTGGAAATGGAAGTACAATTTCTGCCAGTTAATACAGCTGAAGCATAACATTTTTATGACATTCTGTGTTGTTTAACATGGGTTTTTTTCTAACTGAAATGTGGCTCATCTGCTAAATGAACTGAGACTTAGCTTAATCTTTTCTGGAGTGTTTCTAAGTCCAGATCACTCTTCTTTTTTTGTGAGATTTCATGAATCTTAAGAAGTTCCAGATTATCTTCAGATATTTCATAGCAAAATGTGACCAGCTTTGATTTGACATATGTATAAAACATGATTATTTTCAATTTCTGACTGAGGCATTTCCAATTACATACTTGGTTTGATTAGACGAAATTTTGCCTTTTTGCTGAAGAATGTAGTCTGGATATATATGTAAGACAGAGTGTGTGTCCCCCTGTTTTTCTCAGCTGGTTTTTCCTGAATTTTCTTCATTCCTAGAGAGGATTCTGGAAAAATGAGAAGAGATGTTTGATGTTTCAAGGTGATGTTCTTAATCAAGCACTGTACATGCTCAGTTTGTTTATGCTGTTGAATTTTTCTTGCCATTTTAGCAGCTTCGGTGTAAGTCCAATGCCTTTAAAGGCACCCTTCCTTCAGTTGAAATACCAGGATTTTTGGTCCACGTTCTGGTAGAAATCAGAGTGCTCCAATGGTCACTGTAGCATCCCAGATGCCCAGAGTCTAGTAGAATGAGTGTATTTCTTAAATTTTAATTTTATATCTAGAACCAGTCTCAGTTTGTTTGGGTTATTTCCATCCTTTACAGAAATACAGTGCTGTACCCATTGTGCCAGAGGTTTTCCTTCCGGCACCATCACTGCCGAAGCTGTGGATTATTGGCAGAGCAATTTTAAACTCCTGGTTTCGGCAGACATTGTCAGCCCAGAGCCTTGATGTTGACCATGTCACCTTCTTGGTCACTTTTCCCAAATACTGAACTTTCAGTTTTCCCTCTCATTTGGCTTCTCTGCTTTTGCTGACTCCTGCACTCATTAGCTTTGCTGTTGTTGACGTATTTACTCAATTTTCTGTTGTGTTATTCCAGGCATACCAACAACTTAAATAATTATAGATTTTAAACAGAAATAATTAGGTCTTTCCTTTCACTCCTCCAACATTACAGTCCAAGAGAAGTTTATCTTGTAAGAATATTGTGAATGCTAATTATGGAGAAATACTGTGTTCTACAATACATTACAATGAAACTAGACTTTCCTTCATCTCTGTACTGATACCATCCTGAATGATGGTTGCTGAAGTGGCAACCACTTTCTGTTTTAGTGTAATTTTGACCTCTGTCTCTCCAGAATGGTCTCAAGAATTCTGCATCATTTTGAACCCTGCAGGGGTTTAAATAATTTTCCACTTTCAGATATGAAATCTGGGCAAACATCCCATAAAGTAGTGTCACAGTGTGCTACAATAACTGATTTATTTTTGAACATGAATGCAGAATGGTTTGTTCTGTTAAAATTCTGCACTGAGGCTTCAGTAATGCTATGCATTTGTTATTGTGGTCACTGAGGGGTCACAGGCATTTCAGAGTCCTCGTCCTCACACCATCCTTGCAGAAACTGCCCATCCAAGCCAACTTGCTCAGGAAAGAACATATGAGTGATGGACTGAGTGCACTGATGCCCCAGGACACAGGGAGCACTGAAGAGCAGCACACGGGAAGCATCTCCATCACACTGCCTGTGCAGAGCATGTTGTATTGCCAGAAAGAGCAAGCCCTATTTCTTTCTTTAAAACCATTTTTTACAAATTAATTTCTTGTAGTTAAAAAGTGATCATTCCTCACCTCACTGAACAGCTACTGTATTTTCATCCTCTGACTGGTTGGCAAAGGCAAACTAAATAAAAACCTTGCAGACATGAGTTTGTCTGCAGGAAGATTTATTTGTGCTCCTGTCTGCATGATTCATACTTGCTCCAGGGGAAAAGTTGTAGCTGAGAAGGGGTGCTAAGCTACCATGATTTTCCATGGCCTCATAGAAAAGAAAATATCTCTTCTATCCTTTTATTTATTTTTTCTGTGCCATTCAGTGGTGATGTGGAGTGTAGCTAGAACAATAGTTAGTCTAAGCCAGACAGTAATTTCATTGTAAATCACCAGGATGCACATTTACAATCCAGGTATTATTGTTTTGGTTCTGTTTCTTCACTTTTCAGGTTAAAACTGGTTAACACAAGCTTTCAGAAAACGAATAAAAAATTAAATGGCTCAGAACTGGGACATGGTTTGCCAAGTACCAACCTGCCGAGATGTTCTGTAACATTGTGGGAAGCTCCTATGTATATAATCACAAAGGAAAAGCTGACAGACCTTTAGCAATAGCTTTGCAGTAATAAATTATTATTAACAGATCTTTTCATCCACGGTTCTCGAAGCACTTTAGGAATCTTCTTTTACAGGGAAATGTGCAGGGGTAAGGAGTACAGTTTATGCCACATTTTATAAACAGCCAGGTCTGGACGCTCTCTCCTTAGCATGTGCTGTGTGAGGGACTCAGATTTAGGGACATTACAGGGGCAGAAGGGTTGGGAAGAAGTGATCTAACATGAGGATAAAGGACCAGATGAGACACGTATGTGATGGCAGTTTCTCTAGAGAGGCACCTCAATACCAAACTTTTCACAGACCCTGACAATGTGTCCTAAACAACATTGTCAGGGATTCGAAGTATTCAAGAGTATTTTCCCCCTCTTTCAACAATATGCTCTATGCATTCTTGTCTCTTTTGTGTCATCGGGCTGCAGTGCTGCTCTGTAACTTGTGAGGATGCTGTTTGCTATGGAGGCATTCAACACCATGAAAGTGAGGTGGCAGAGCTCCTCATCCACTGCCTTCCTCTCTACAGACACAGCAAAGGCTTGGTGACAGCAGGAGTTTGAAAAAAGTAATCTCATCCTTGCATGCAAAATGCTAGGCCTTTGTTTTCATCTTTTTGGCCAAGACTTAAAAAATGCAATGTTTTTATCTACTGACTTAATCTCTGGCCAGTCTCCAGGGAACTGGGGCTGCAAAGTCACAGGGGCTGCCTGTGCTCAGACTGTTTGGGTGAGTTTAAGGAACTGGGCTCTTGGAGCAAGACCTCGGCTAGTGCAGGTTGCACTCGAGTGGAGGGAGTCTCTCTCACACACATCCTTCCTTTCCCTTCTCTGCTTCACAAATGCAGCCCTTGCAGGTACATGTGCTGCTCAAACAGCAACTGGCAGCCAGCCTGGGGAGCTCTCAGGCAACGTTTCCCTTCTTCTCTTTGCTTACTCCTTCATTCAACAGGTGTATTTATTAGATGACATAGTCACTATGCAGCATTTCACCATTTAGTCTAGGGAAGGTTTTATTAATTTCTGACTCGCTTCTGTCTCCATCAGCAGCTGCTTGTTTAACATGGACTTGAAAGGCTGCTGGACAATGAAGTTAATCTTAAAAGATCTGTTTGAAAAATATGGTACATCTGCTAATGAATTTAAGAACACTTTTGTGACATTAAAATAAGCCTTGCAGGGAATATGCACGACTGACAGATCACCATGAGAAAAGGCATAACAGGAGTACCCCTAGCCCAGCTACCTGGGCCCAGAGATTCCAGCCGTGGTGCATATCCCAGTGCTTCCCCTGGACAAGGCAGGGGATGGCTGTGCACATGCTGTTAAAGCTTCCACTTGCAAGTCTTAGCTCCCTGAGCTCCTCCACTGTGACAAAATTGTCACCCTGTGATGTGAGCATACATAAACCAAGCCCAGTGCTAATTGTCTCCCAGGGCTGCTTGCCAAGGTGGCTGATGGCCACTAGACTCATCACACGTGCCTTAGTGAGCTGGTCACAGCCACACAGCAATCCTGGCACCTGGTCTGCGGGAGGACTAAAACGTGACCAAGACTTCCTTCATCTGGGAACATAAAACTGATGGCAGGGTTAGGAATTCATACCGCACTCCTGAGAAGACCACTTTCTCCATACAGCACAGATGAGCTAAGAGATCAGGTCATGCCCAGATCATCAGCTCACCTCTGTGAAACCATTCAGAAGTGGGTTTGGGCCAGATTTAAGTACAAACTAAACATCTGTCCAAACGGCAAAGCTCACCATCCCGAAAGTCTGTGTTCTCCTCCACACAAATGAATCTTATTGTGGGGAAAATATATGAGCAAATAATTAATTTTGGAGTCTGTGGGTGGCCCCTGAGGTGAACTGGAGCTCTGAGTTTTACATAAGCACACCCCCACACAAACTCTGTCTTTGCTTCAGATCAGCATCAGCGAGCCCACGCACATCTCTCCTGAGGCCTTTGTGCAAGACCTTTATCCTTCTACCAATGGGGAAGCCAAGCCCCTGGGGTGAAAGACAAGTTGAAAGCTAAGATCTGAATGATTTGGCAGAAATTGGAGCTATTGCAAGATTTTCCAAGATGATCCCACTGGGGGACTGGAGAACTCATGATGATTTAATGGCTTAAAAGAGAATGGGGCTTAATCTAGACCATGTGCTGAGAGGAGCTGCTGAGCATGGAGGTAGAGTAAGGCGAACCCACCCTGACTACAGCGACTTCAATCTTCACATCTGGATGGCTGAGAAATGGCGTCTGCCTTCCTATGTCCCTTGTTCTTTAAATATTGAAGCACTGATCCAAGCTTTCTTTTTGCGGTCAGACCCTCCTACATGTGCTGAGTTTTGTACCCTAGGGGTTCCCAAGGGTGTACTTGGAGACCTCTCTGGGGCTGTGGCATTTGTGGAGCAAGGTGGGGGAAGGCAAACCCTGCACTGGCCCTGAGCCAGGCCAGGCATGCAGGATCATCCAGCTCCTGTAGATGATGCTCAGGAAAAGCAACTCGGTGCCGAAATTATTCCTGCCAGACAGGGCCACAAGCAGGGTTTTGGCCCCTGCAGCTGCAGCAAAAGGAGCCTGTGTGGTGGGCTTGTTGAAGGCACACAGCAGTTCCATGGCTGTGGAGGTGAAGGAACAAATGTCTGGCTGTTACCTGCAAGGGCTGTGAGAACCCAGGAAGTGGAAAAGAGGAGGAGGAAAGGGAAAAGCAGTCACAAGCAGAAAAGTAGGAACAGACCAGTAGAAGAGGACTTCTGAGGGACATGGGACCTGGGCTTCTGCTGCTCCCTGCTTGTGTCCCTATAGCTCCCCACTCTCCCCACCCCTGCTGCTGCTATGCTCAACCACGGAAGAAGCAGAAAGAAACCATTGCATGGCTCTGGCACAGAAATACCTTTTAATTACCTGAGATGGAACAAGGCTCTTCTGCTTTTTCAGCATGAGCATTGTGAATTTTATCTGTGATGCTTGGTCTGAAAGATCTGCTTGCTCAGTCTTGCTGGGTTTCAAAGTCCTCTTCTGAACCAGAACAAATGCAAGATGTTAGAGAGAAAACAGATCCCAGCAAGGTCCCAAGACTAGCCCTGAGGGATTGTTTGCAGAGTAAAACACAGCCTCAGAGAGTCACAATTCCTTTGTTCATACTGCTAAGAAATAAGAAATTTATTCAAGTTAGTCTGCTCAGCCCTCAGCCCTGGCTGTTGCTAATCTCAGTACTGCTGAGGCATGGGTTTTGATGGTGGTTTACTGTGCAAGCTGAAAGATCTCACAGCTCATAAACCATCTTCAGCATCCTCCTTAGGACATGACATTCACTTCTAGATAACAACATGCTGTGGTTTGGTTTAGGTTTTGCAAGCCTCTGTAACAAGAAGCAGATCCATCTCACTGGCCTCAGGGCCAGTCAACAGCTGGTTAAAGGGACTGAGGCAACCCCGTGTCAGCCCCATTCACCATCAGCATGCGAGACAGACACTTAACACACACAACCACTTCCAACAGAGGTGTCTAAATGAGCTGGGTGGACAGTCTCTGAAGCAATCTACTCACCTTCTCTGTAACAGGAGCTGTGGCAGCTACCCCTCTGATCGAAGGGCTGGGTGGGAGGATCCCCAAGCCTGCTTGCATGGCACAGCCTGATTGCCTTCCATCCACATGTGCTGCAGTTGGACCAGGGTCACGGCTTACAAATGGTGCCTGCCACAACACACAGCCATGTGTGGAAAATACCCAAACATCACCCTGGGGGCCCGGGTAAGCCCTGTGGTGGGGAAGAACAAGGTGTTACTTGCCCTGCAGCACGCTCATGGGGCCAGAGCATTATGAAGAGCAGGGGGGACAAAACCATGAAGGATAAGATTTGTAAGAATTCCAGTTTGGAGAGTCAGCACCACAAGGTGCCAAAAAAGGCAGAGAGCCCCTCTCACTGCTGTGAGGGGTGCCTGGGGCTGCCGTGTCAGGGTGACTCCTGTGGACAGAGACCATGAGAATGGTGTCTTTTGCTGCCTGGACATATTTAACTTCTGACCTGTATCAGCTGTCAGATTAGAAGAGGTTTAGTCACATCAGTCTGAGCAGGAATTAAAGCCAAGCTCCAGGGGTGAAAGGGCAGAGCCTTAAAGGGATCACCTTAATTGACAGGGCCTCTTAATCCCCCTGTTCTTGTACATTAATCCAAATATCTCCAGTTCTTCTTCTTAACCTGTTTTCATAAAGTAAAGAGAATTATACTTAATATAACAAAGCTGGGTGTAGGAGTAAAGCGTGACCTTAGCCCTCCTGCAGAAGGGATTTGAGGCTGTTGTGAATGCTGCTCTTTATCCTGGTCACTCCCCAGCCCTTCCCCAGCAGTTTGAGAGCTGGAAATGATCAGGCAGCTCCTCCTTGTCCAAGCCGTGGCAGTGACGCTGTGCAGGACAGGGCTGATGTTTGATGTTCCATTTGCAGTTTACATTATAATGGCAGCACCCTGATAACCCAGGTACTTGAAACAGGCCCAAGCAGAGAGGAGCTTGGGGCACACCACATCCATCACCTCACAAGCGTGGTCGGTGGGGTCTGCTGCTCAGAGCATCCCTCTCTACTGCAGAAGCCAGCATGCAGGACCTGGAGGCCCCTCCAGCTTCAGGGGGGCGTGAAGGGGTGAACACATTTAGAGGTGCCCTTTTGATTTGGAGAAGTGCTGGGATTGTTTTCTTAATGCTTGATGCACAGAGGATTTCAGGCTCTTTGACTATCACCCCAGCAACTTCTCAGGCTATCAGCTAAAAAAATTGTCTTTTCAAAGTTTGAATACTCACAAGGAGTTATGGGCAGCAACCATTCACATAAAATAAATTTTTGGAAGCAATGTTGATGTGTAAAATCACTCTCTTTGTGATTTTTTTTTACAGTGAACTCTTTTGAAGGCTGATCTTCATCTCAGAAGGTGTAACTGAGGTCTCAAACACTAAATGCACTCTGTGGGCAGTAGGAAACCTAACTGGTAGCATGGCAAAGTTAATTTTAAGATGTTAAACTAAGACGTTAACAGCTAAACGAAGTTGTTAAACTATCAAGGACATGGGTTGTGCCTTCGTGTGCCTTGGTAGTGCAGTTATGCACTGTCACCAGGGGCTCTCAGTTCTACAGAGATAGATTTAAATGCATCTCTCTTCTAGAGAGATAAACAGGCAGAAAATAAAAGATTCAGCCCCTGAATCATGGGGAGGAGGCCAAAATCCCATGCTTGTTTTACATGAGTGTCACAACTCTGACATTGACAGAATTTTAGGTGTTGGGGACAGTGCCAGTGGTGCCAGCTTTTGGGACCACACTGGCTCTGGATGGTTTCAGTGGTCATTACTTCGCACTGCCATGCAAAGCCAGCCTAACAGGAAAAAAGCACCCCTGACACTGCCTCCTGCCAGCCATGTGCATTGTGCTTTGTAGCTACCCTGCCTTGTTCTGGCAGTGGGAAACTTACCCTGCAAACTAAGCTCCTTTCAAAATACATGTAAGGCATCTAATTTTTTGCTGGCATGGTGGTGAAAACTACAGAAAATTGTGGAAAGAATGAAGTTTCCAGAGGCAAATTTATTTTGTCTTATTCTCAGCCTGCTTAGAGTTCAACTAAGATGTTTTGGGAGCCTGAGTTCTATCAAAGGGAAGCAGTCTAAGAAACAGTTGTGGATAAAAGAAATATGAAAGCTATTCAAAAATAAGGAGGGGGAAAAAAGCCTTTGAGTGGGCTGAAGGAAAACAAACACAGATCCCAAGAGAAGGAGGAGAGAAGAAAAAGTCCAATGAAACAAAAAAGTAGCTGATGAAAACCTGGTCTCACAGAGGGCAATAATATTTTGCTGCTAACTTCACTGGGCCAGGATTTTACACACATTTTCTAATCATGGTGATGGGCTTTTTGTTCCAAAGTTTTCTTCCATCTCGTGATTCATCATGTCTCCTGTCTGGACACGCAGTAGCACAGAACTCCCATTTAGTTTGGAAAATACTCTTTTAATGGAACTAATCACTCTTGGAAAAAACCCTAGTTTCAAATGACAGGAGCAGGAGAGGAAAGGTTCATGACCTCAATCAAATTTTTGAACCCCGTGAACACACAAAAATAATTTTAAAAGTTCATAAAACCTCAATTTTCAGCAGATTTGCCCATCCAAGTTTAGGCCTGTCAGGCCAGAAGCCCAGATTCCTCCTCAGATCCAGCCCTGTGAACACAATGACACTGATGCATTTTATGAAAAGCCTGGCCAAAATCAGAGCCCTGGAAAGGGAGCTATTTGGGCAGCTGAAGCAAGAGAAGGGAGAGCCAGCCCCTTTGAAGTTATCAGCCAGGGGAGGCGTTGGATAAGCCCAGGCCTTTTGTAATCAGATGTCTGAGAGGACTGTCAAAGAAATCTCCCCACACTTGCCTTGTCACTGATGGTATCTCGGTGCAGATAAAATAAGAGCAGCAGTAAAAGGGAAGTCTAAGCCATTATCTGCCCACACCTGGGCTGTGAAGGTGCCATGCAGAGACAGTGCCCAGCATGGCTGAGGGCACAGGAGGGGGAGGATGCTGCCTCTGCCAAGGTGCAGGGGGACATTGTCCTGCAGCCCCAGGGAGCACAGCCCGCGCCATCGGCTCCTGACCACGGACTGGGGTTGGATCTATTGTGAAGAATTCGTATCGGCAGCCTTAACTTTCATCTCCCTGTGAAAGCTGGGCTGAAAAGGTGTTTTCTTCACCGATTAATGGGTAAATTTCATTACATCTTTTTTAGGAGGATTTGTAGGCTTTTACAAGGCTGCTCACTACTGTTTTTCCCGGCCTACAGTGTTTGTGGGAAGCAGCTTCACAAGCCACTGAACCAACCAAAGTCTCAATTTTGGTGTCCTTTCCTTGTGCATTTCCTGGAGTTGAATAGGTTGAGGTTATGTAGCAGCTTTTATTTTGTGGAGGTATTTCCAGGCTCTCTGTACCCCATGCATTTAAATCAGCTTGCAGGAACATGATGCCTTTCAGTGTCTTCTAGTGCCAAAACCTAACAGGAATTGGCCATCAGGCTTGAAGGGACAGATAGATTGACAACCACATAAACAAGCAGTGCTATCACACTTACTCTATTTTTCTTGGAAAGCTGAGCTAGAAAGCCCAGCAACCTAATCAGAGATCTGGGGTAATACCATGTAGCATCAGTAACCCTCTTGGTCCTACTCTGTGAGGCATGAGTTGTCCATGGGCACTGTACGAGCCCAAGAACCCTGCAGCAAGCTCAGATGTGCCCAGAGTCACTGCAACAGATTCATGGTTTGAAATGACCCTTGGAAATTTTGGCTGTATCTCCATGGCTGTTGTGAAACAATGGCATGAAGCACCCAGTGAGTCTCCAACCAAGGAGCCTCTGTATTAACACCTGCTAAATTCTAGTCCTTGAATGTTTTGGTGTGGGGTTTGGTTTTTTTTTTGTCTTAGCAGTGGGGAGGCTCTAATGCTGTCTTGGAAGTCCTCTGCAGACAGGGGAAGGCCTGCTTGAAGCTGGGATTTAGGCTTGAGCCAGTGCTGTCAAGTACACCTCTTAGGGATTTTTTCTGTTTGGTCTTTGGGCTTAGTGATGCTTTGTGCTGATGTCCTACCGACACAGAAACTCTGTGAGCAGATGGGAATTCTGCTGAGTTTTTATTACATCCTAAACTTCTTTGCTCCAAGAAATCCAGCATCATCCAGATTCTAGCCACCACGCATGGACCAAGGAGGTCCATAGGATTGCAGTGGTGTGAAAAGAGATCTTGACCCCTTCACTGTATTTGACATAAATCAAATGTCACAGTGGGGCTGAAACTCCGTGTGTATTAACCATCTTCCCATACTTGTTAAACTACAGTAACTATCTCCCTGCCCTTCCCCCTCTTTCTAATAGCAGTATAAATAGTCCAAAGGTCTCTTGTCAACACAGCTCCCAGACTTCTAGCTCTTTGAGGGGCAAATGTACTTTGTTTTATTACTTGTATGGCATTCCTCAAAGGAGGGGACTTTGACCTTCTTAAATTCTTCCTGGAGATTAAATACCAAAACCAGCAGTCCACAAGGGAATTAATAGACAACTTCAATACACACAGCAGGACCTTTGGAGGGGGTCAAGTTATTAACACACTGGGAAATGTAGATTGTATCTTCCAGTGCAGGATATATCCTGCATTCTAAATCAGATAATGGCAATGGGGCCCAGAGAGCTGCATTTCTGAGATGAGTTCTGCAGCTCTCAGCAGATCTTCCAATTCTGGGTGTTTTAGCAAGGACACAAATTTTGCTGATTTCAGAAGTCTTCATGTAAAAAGGAATGCATAACAAACTTACCTTTTTTTGAAAAAATATGCCTTCTGTATTAACTGTGGGCCCATGTGGTTTTATTTTGCATTAGACAAGGAATCTTACCTGGGGGCTTAATACTCATTCAACCTCCAACTGCCTCAAAACAGACAACCCTACAAAAATATTTGGTTAATATTTACATATTTAAGGAAATTAATGTCAGGCATTGAAAACCCTTTAAAGGTATTTTGGGTGCAGTTTTGAACAATCAAAGTTTGCAGAAGCAAAATTTAAGCCTGATGAGAGCTAAGCGGTAATGGAAAACTCATTTCAGCTTTCTTGCCGTGCATATTTGCACTGGAAACATGATTAAAAATATTCACTGAAGGTAGATGAGCCAAGAAACAAGGATATGTGATAGAATTAATAAAAGTTTTAGATTAAGTCACCGTTTCTGTAAAACTTTGATACTTGAAAATGTGACAGTTTAACAGCCCTCCCTTGTTTTGAACTGCTGTGCACCAGTCTGAGATTTAACCTTTGAAATTATCAAGAAAGGGAGAGCATCTTACAAAATCATCTTTTTTTTCCTCACCTCCTTTTGCTTTATGTATTTTGCCACTGCTGAACAGCACAAATTTTTGAAACAAAAACCCTACAAGTAAGTGAAAATCATGAAAAGAATGAATAGGCTGAAATATATTACTTGTTATGAAATATTCCTTCGGCATGAATTGCAATAAACAAACCAGCATCCATTCCAAAACAGCAGTAAACAAATCTTTACTAGTCCCTGATTGCCAAAAATCTCACACTACTCAAGTTGACATGGAAAAAAGCATTAATGTTAGTGAGGGGTGAATTTCAGGAAGGCTGGGTTTGGTCTGGATAAGCATATCTGACATATGCAAACCTTCTGGGAGCCTATAAAAACAAGCTTTCTTGGGATATTTCCTGCACTTCTGGTTAGGTTGGAAATGTCATGACAGCTGACTTTGCCACAGCCCTTGGGCACTCCAGGTTGTGTTCCTGGCCAGAAATCAGGGAAACAAAGATGCTTGGAAAGAGAAGAAACCACAGAACAATGCTTAGAGCTTCTAGAAGAATTCCAGCCAATGTGCTCAGTGTGCTCTTACATGCACTTGGACATGACAGCTGTGTGGAAGATTGGCTCTTCTCCCTCTACACAGAAAAAAAATGAGGAATTAATGCTTGAAAAATGCTTTCCATCTCTTTTCTAGCTGCATGCAGGATGTGCAGATATGCAGGCCAATCCTTACTGCTCTAGCCTCTGGGCACGTGAAAAGTGCAAAGGTAAATGCTGTCACAAATCCATTGTACACGCCCCCATTGATGCATAACTTAACACCTCTTCCACCTTCTGCTCTCTCCTTGTAAATTTGATCTATAAAATCCCAATAACAATTTAAAAACTGAAGTCCTGCTATATGGAATCCAAATTTTAAATGCAAATTATATTAGATATTTGAATCCTAGCCTTAGTGGACCTTCTAGGAAAGGAAAAATAGACTTTGGCTTTGTCCTGGTGATAATATTAGGGCATGTTATAATTTGTGTACCAGTCTCATCTCATAAAAACAATAAAGTGTAGTGAAACTGTGAAACCCCTTGCCAAAAGATTTTCTGGGTGCTAAAATTGCAAGAGTTCCAAAAGGCAAATAAGGAGAACTAAACTCTAGCCATGGCAGTGAAAAAACCTGTATCATGCTCAGAAGCACCTTTGCTATGGACTGCTGGATGTCAGGGGAGTGTTCAGAGGCTGTGTCCATCCATCATTGCTGGTTCTGTGCTCACCCTGTTCCCTGGGCACTCTGTGAGCACCAGGAGAGCAGGGAGGAGATCTCACCACAGGAGATGGACTGCTGGCCTGAACCAGTGCAGAAGAAACACCCTTCTGCTGACCTTTCCTCATGAGCATCAGATTTGCTCTTCTTGTTGTGTTTTATTGATTTGAAGAGAAGAAGCAGTGCTGTTGGACACAAATCTTTCTCCAGTAAGACTTCTAGATATGCTCCAGATAGCTTATTGCTCCTGAATGAGCATCTCCAGCTCGAGATGTGCTGTTTCCAAAACATATTCCAAGTAAAGCCCCCAAGCTGAAGCCTCCCTGGCTGTAAGCCTCACAGGGCAGTGTGCTAGCCATGGACCATCAGCTGGGCTGTCACAAACATCTCCTGGAAATACCTTCTTGGTAGTCTTGAAGAGGACTCGCCATCCCTTCAAGTGACTGGAAATGGAGCCAGATTGGCTGCCTTCTGCTGTTTTCACAGATAATCCAGAGGCAAAAAAAGATTATTTTTCCAAGGAAAACATTCATAGAAATACGGCTTCCCTTGAATATACAGGGATGATGAAATGCAGTGTGGGGTAAGGATACTTTTGTATTCCTTAATGGTTCCTCAAGCCAGGAGATGGGCACTGCCCTTCCCATTGGGAGTCTTTTCTGTCATTTTATCCCCCTTTGGATTCATTTGGCTGAAGGGCTGAGGAATTTATGCTGTGCCTGCTTTGCAAAGTTATGCTTTGAGCAGGGCTTTTGGTGTCGAGCTTCTTCACGACTTCGGTGTCAGGAGCACTTGGGTGTGCTTGCCCCCTTTCAAGTGACATGAGGGGTTAACCTGCCATGAATCTCACATGGGACAAGGCACACCTTTCTCTGCCTCTGTGACTTGTAGCTGTACCTGTAAAACACAATGAAGTGTTAAAATACATGCCTGGCCTTTGATCTTGGGACCAAATGTACCTCTGGTGTAACCTCAGTGTCTTTCCTAATGAAAGAAACTTTCATTTCCTCCAGGAGGCCATTGCAGGATTTGCACACAGAGCAGGCAGTGCTTTTGGCTTCCAGCCTAATTCCTTAATATCCCCTGCTCCTCCATACATTTCTGGGAAAGGAAGGTGTTACCAGCCTGGGAGCACAGTGGCAGGAGGGAGGCGGCAAAGCAAGTCTGTCTGCACAAGGCTCAAATGCCGTTGTTCTTCTCATGAAGAGCCAGTTTAGGTTCATGAACACAAAGGCCTTTGATGTCGTTACTCGGCAAATGGTGCCTAAAGATAATAGATGGTTTCATGGGCTGAGCCCTGGGCTGGGGCTTGGCAGCAAGTGCCGAGCAAGCCATGCTCCTGGCAGAGATTTCCTCAGTGTGTCTAAGCTCTCCTGAGAACAGCCGTGAGAGCACTCCAACCTCTTCCAGCCATCTGGAGAGGGGGAGATAGCTGCCTCCCTCACAGGGTCTTGCAGGGCTGTGCTGAGGTTTGCATGGCTCTTTAAGGATAACTTATTTACCAGCTACATTTGCTAACTTGTTCCATCCCTGCGGGTAGAATTACGTGTGGGCAGCACAGGCAGCTCCAGCCTGATCTCAAACCGGTGCCAGGAGGAACAGGGCCTTCCCCTCGGCCCCTTGGCTCTGCTGCTTGGAGGCACACCTCTGGCCAGCCACTTGGCTCAGGGTTTCAGTGGGACTCGGCTGTGACCTGATTCCAGCGAGGAGTTCTGACGCTGCTTCCTCCTGTCAGCCAGTGCCCAGTCAGTGTCAGCCGGTGAACAGTGTATGCGAAACCTGCTCGGGGGCTGCCGTGCCAGCTCCCTTCGGGGGCACAAGACCTTCATCAGGGCTCTGCACTCTCCCAGGCGCACTCTGGAGTTTCCCTGTTCTTCTCCTACAGCTCACCTCCTTCTGGCATGGTGGGGATCTCTGTCACACACCCCACCTCCACCCTCCCTGACCGATCTCCAGGGATTCGTGTTCTTTCTTGTTCCCTTCTGGCTGAGGAAGATGATAATTTTGGAAGTGCACTTGGTACAGCCAGTGAAGAAGGTGCCAATCCCATGAGGGAGACCAAAGTTTGTTAACAAGGAGAAGGCATAAATCTCCGGTAGGAGCTTTAATCCTCCTACTGAGGTGCCAGTTAACGCTGCTGCATCTCCAGCGCTCCTGGCCTGCGCAGTGACTGGGCTGTTTTCCTCGGGAGGGAAGGGGGGAGCGTGTGAGAGTGTGTGTGTGTCTGTGTCTGTGTGTGTGAGAGCGTGTGTGTGCTTCAAACCGTGTAACAGGAGATGAATTCAAAGTGCCTCCTCAGGACATTGTCGCTGCAGACGGACACTTTGTTCATCCGTGCCGTGGAGCCATCAGGCCCTCTGAGTCCCGCTCAGCATCCCAACCCGAAGCGAGTCCCGTTTCAGTGGCGCTCCCCCTCCCCGCCCAGCACATAATGTTTCTATTGTGCCGATGCTGTTTTTCTGGGGAAGCGGCAGGGATTTGAATATCATAAAGGCAAAAGCTGGGCTTTGATATACTGTCACCAAAAGCTGAATACTGTAATTTTCAGCAATTTTCTCCGAACTCCCCTTCGACCACCCCCTCCTCCCCATCCCGGGCCCCGGCCCCCTCCTCTCCCCGGGCCCCCTCCCTGTTGCTTTTTTCCTGACAAGCCGCTCCGTTGCTTCTCCCGCATGATCCTCATTTGGCAAATTAATGTGCTGCTGCTGATGAGAGACAGTGGGTTACTGTGAGCGCAGGCTCTCTCGTCTCCTCTCGCTATTACACCCTGGCAACATCAAAGGTCCAGTCATCCTGTTTCCATCTTCCCGTGGGTCCGCAGGGCCTGACTCAATCACTCGGTTCAAAAGTGCAGGCTGGCTGGGACAGGGACAGCCCCCGCCCCATGGCCGCCATCGATGCGCCCATGGACAGCAGAACACATCTTCTTTCCCTTCTCCTCCTGGGATTAATTGCTGAATTTGGAGGGTAATCTACCTTCTCTCGCTTCACTCCTTTTAACTTCCATCTGAGGCAGACTTTTGTAGAAAGCCTTTTTCCTTCTTCCCCCTCCCTCCCCCCAAGCAACTATTTAATTTTTCATGATCTGCCCTCTGGGAGTTGGCAGTTCCCCTGCTGGTAACTACGCTGTTTGTTTTAGCCAGTAACGAGATACTGTTCTGAAAAGTAATTCTGATTACTCTGTGAATTTAGACTTTATTTCATACATGCTCTTTCTGTGTCAGAGAGAGATCTCTGTGATTTCTCCCTTCATAACAAATCTTGCGTATGGGTGAAGGAAAGGTAAGTGGGGAAAGTGCTGAAGATCTGCCTGTTACTTGCCTGTCTCTTGTTCTCAAAAATGTGGTATACTGGTGAGAAATGTTTCTGCATTTTAACCATTTCTGGGCTTTTGTAGCCCTGTGAATGGTGTGTGGTGAGATGAGGGAAGCAGCTGTCACAGCTGTGTTGGTACCGCCCCAGCTGCAGAGCTCTCTCGCAGGACAAGGCTTGGTACCCTGGGACACACACCTCCATATCCCTTCCCAGACGCTGGCTCCTATGCAAGCCAAACGCCCAGAACCCCTGGCTGTGCGAGGCTGCAAGGGAAAGGCAGCTCCTTCTGCAACCAGAGTGCCTTGTGTCTGAAAGTCACTCCAAGAACAGCACTCCATCCATAGGTTCCCTGCCCAAACAGGAGCCAGGGAGAAGCATAGAGGGTCCATAGATTCTCCATGTCATCCCCTGCCTGAATCCTTTGTGACAAGGAGCAGTAAATATTTATCTTCTGCTCAGCTGCAAAGGACCCAGGAGGTTGTTGGATGCGGTGGCAGTCCTTGCTGTCCAGACAGGGGTCGGCCACCCTTCAGGACCAGCAACACACACGCAGAGAAGTTTCCCTGAGAAAGAGCAGAAGTCCATCCCTGCAGCTATGAAGACCCCTGCTACCATGGAGGCAGCATCCCCAGCTGTTCCCACCAAGGGATTATATTGCAGCAAATCTGTTCCTGTTCCCTTGGTGCTGTGTTTTATTGTGCTGAGGCAGTGGCTCAGTTGTTCTCTCTCTCCCCGACTGCTGGAACAACTTGAGAGTGCTGGCCTCAGTCCCGAGGACTACAGTAGCTCTTCCTCCCGGGAGAAAGCGGGACAGTCTAAGGATACAGACTAGCTTAGAGCAGGAGAGGATTGTGTTTCACCCTGTGGGATTTTAACTGGTTTAGGGATTTTCTTCACCTGAGCTGCCCCAGCAGCTGCCCCAGACATCCACATCTTCTGCCTCACATAAAGTCTCAAGAGAACACAGATAAAATAAAAGAAGGAAGACAAATGTTCCAGCAGCCAGAGCAGTTTGCTGTGTGGAGCTGGGCTCATTCTTGCACTGACACACAGAGTACAGACAGCCTTGGCTCCGTCTAACATCCCTGGTCTCCAGTTCTTTCCCCCCAAAAGGAGCTGAAACAAGCACACAGCAGTTGAGGTTATACAGTGTGCTCAGATTTCTTCCTAGTTGTCCAGGGTTTGCAGAATTCACAGTATTGTAGCTTTATCAGGGAAGAGCTTCAGTATGTGCCAAAGTGTGTGTCATTCCAAACAAACCATTCCATTAACTACCTGTCTGAGTATATTTTCATCTAAGGCAGGCCCTACAAAGTTTAGCAGTCTCCTATGGGGTTTTGGAGCAGGTTACTGGAGGATCTGCTAAAATGTAAAAGTTGGCCAAGGTTACAATTGAATTAAAACAGCTCTAAAGTTCCCAACCATGCCCCTCCCATTACCTCAACAGGATTTAAGTACATTAAAGAAACAAGGAGACTTACAAACCCATACAGTGTAGTAGTGTCAGAGTTGCTGGTATTAAGGCGCTGAATTTCATCCTAAATGTTTCAATTTGAGTCAGTAGTTGAGACCAGGACCCCAGATCTCAGTGACTAAAAATCTTGCTTCAGGCATCCCTGTTGTGGTTTTTTCCCACATAGTGACATCGTTGCATGTAATGAGATGTTAACAATTCATTCACTGCTTTACATCTGTCATGGAGGAGAAAACTGTGATTTCTTGACTTATGCACTGATTAGTGTAAATTAGTCATGGCAAATTTTGAGAAGTCCAAACTTCAGAAATTATGGCAAGAATGATGAAGACTCAAAGGTATGCTTGGAGGGAACTACCTACTTCTGGAGAACTTGGCCTGAGGTTCGATTAATTTCATGCCAGATGTACGCCTCTCACAACCCTGCATGCTTGTTTTGAAGTACACGGCATGCTGAACAGGGAACTGATTAAGCCAGTCAGAGCACCATGAGGTTCAAACCCTTACTAAAACCCTCTTCTCTATAACCTGTAGGAAAAAAACCCACAGCAGAATCAAAGAGGTCATCTAGGGGATAAAAACTGAGCAATATCCAGGAGCAGCTCTTTGCCTGGGGGTAAGGACAGTCACTCTTGAATTTGCAAGTGTTCTTCTTGCAGATTTGTGCTACTGACAGTATTTTTCCTTATGGAGTGACCCTAGAGTTCAGTGTAGGATTTAGTCACCCACATGCAGGCAGTTAAACATAGATGTGTGAAGGCTAGATATCTAAACTGTTGTTACAGGCAATGGAGAACCAGCCAGTGTGGCCAAGAGACTTTGGGTCAGTTGCCTGAATATGACCAGCTAGTGCCATCAGAGATGATCTGGGGTATTGGGGTATCTGCACTGTCTGGGCAGCATCGTGCAGGACCTGTGGAGAACACACAGACCTGCAGCTGGACACCACACCAGGAAACCACATCCGGAAACCTCCTGGTCTCCACTGTCTCTTGGTGCCTGTGTTTATACATTAAATTGGCTCCAAGGAGCTCTGTGTATCCTACAGCTGACAGACAACACTTACCTACTTAAGGCGAGCTGAACCCCACTCCGAATGTTTAACTCTGCCTAAAAGTATGCTGTAATTAACGTGAAAAAGTGTAAGACTGACACTAATGGCCCCACCACTTGTCTCCTTTTTTTGAGATACCTCTTCTTGAGAGGCAGGCACTGTGCCCCTTTACGGCAGCCTAGATCTTAGGGCCAAAAAGGTGGTTCTGGTGAGCTCTTTGAATGTGGGAGGGAAATAACATGAACCATTTCATTTCAGTCTTCTCAAGAACAAGACTTTTCAGCATGTTGAATCTTTACTGGGATGTGTGCCTTGAGCCTGCTTGATGCTGAGGTGGACTAAGCCACTTCCTTGATGATCTCTTCCAATGCTCTTGCAGCCCCTCCAAGAGGGAGCTTTCTGGGAGCTTTTTGGTCATGGCTCACATGCTGATGTGCACCCTGGTGAGGAGCCTGGCCCTCAGGTGAGAGCTGAGGACGTGAGGAACCTCAGTGGTAGATCCTAACAGCAACACTAAAAGGGACAAACGGAACGCAGTGTTTTGTTTTGACAATATTGAAATAATTTGAAAGGTCAAAAAAATATATTTTACACAGATATTTACCAGAACTTTCTATTTCTTGAGAAACTTTGGCTATTCAAGCTTTGTGCTCCTGAGGAAAGCACACAGTCAGTGACTGTTTCTCAGGGTCGGAGTCTGAGGTACTGCTGCCTGCTGAGCAGCAGCCCGTGTAGTATCTACAAGCAAGGGAACAGGGGAATGTTTTTGCTCTCATGTTTTTCTCTCTCTTATGTTACACCACTTCTTGTCAGCCCTGCATTGGTGAGTATAAAGTATCTCCTGGCCATGACATCATGCCACAGAAAACAGACTAATGAGGCAAAGGAAGTGAGGTTCACTTTTCTGCAGGGAGGCTGGCTCCAATCACCTGGTTGTAGTTAAAATGGATCACACTGAGCTGTTCTGCTTTGTAAGAGCTGAATTTCATTCTCTGTTACTGGATGATTATCTGATATCTTGTAAAAACTGTTGTCCGTTTCTCCTGCCTTTAGATCTTTTGCTTTTATGAAATGCTAAATCTCCAACTCTGACCCTTCAGCAAAACCGGTTCACTTCATCAAATGAATCCTGTGACTTTGATTATGTAGGAGCTTTCATTAAAAGGGTCCAAAGTAAAGCAGACAAGGAAATGTCTCAGTGATTTGCAGCAATGCATTGGGAAACAAAAGGAAATGGATGGCAGAGATAAGGGAAATAAAATAGCTACAAATTTTTAATAAGGGGAATGGAATTTCCCCCAAGGGTCTGTGTTCTACTGCTCTTTAGTAAAATACAAGCAAAACTCATAGTAGTGGAACTTAAATGCAAAATATTGCCAACTTAGAGCAGCATAATGAAATTTCTATTAGCCAGAAAATGCTGACATGAAGGCATTACCAGAACATTTTAAGCCCTATATAATAGTGCTTCCAAGAAAAAATTGGCTGTTATGGATTCAACCATAAAACTGAAAGTACCATGTCCACTGCTGCTAGGACATGTGCTGCAACTGCATCATATTTTGCCCTTTGCTGTGTTATTTTAACTGTGGACTTCAATTATGGCACAAACATTCTGATCTTTTCTCCTTTGTCCACACTATATTTTGCAGTTTTAAGGAACAAAATTGTCTGTGAATTACATGAATGAGGCTAGTTTTGTCTTCCATGGGACCATTACTTAACTAGTACCAGGGTGCACTGCAAGGTCAGTAGGTTTACAAAGGGATCTGGTTAGCACATGGTACCAGCATAGACTGTACAGATCAGAGCAAAAAATCATCCAGGTTTTCTGACAAGCTCACCCTTAAATTCTGTTTACTATTGTCTACTTGGATTTGCTCATAGCCTAACATTAGGCAATTCAGAGGATGAGGTTGATGCTGGGGATTTTGAATATTTTTTGTGGTTTGGACATTCTTATAGGAGTGTGTTTGATTGTTATTCCATTTACAAACTCCCTCATGAAAATGATCCAAACAGCCATCACAGGGCTGCTGTCTTATGTGAAATCCAGTAAAACTATACAGCAATGCTGCTTGTGAGTTGAATTTTTGTCTTAAAGGTTAGAGCAGATCCCAGGACATGGTAGATCTCGTGGTCATTTTTTTAATTCCTTCAACCAAGCACAGTACAACCGCCCTAAAATGTTGTGTTAAGGCTAATTTTTCAACATCATCTCTTTTGTTGTAGCATTGCCAAAAGAACTGATTATACTTTTAACAATTATAAAAGTCTATTTTACCACTCTCCCATTTGAAAAATGCTGAGGAGATTTTGTTAAAAGTTTCCACGAAGATTACTCCTCTAGATGAGACCAGCATGGATGACATCAGCCCAGAACAGTTTAAAAACGAGCAGTATGTGGAAAGAAGGAGTTCAGGATAAAAAGTGTCCTGTGGCCTTGAGGGAGAACCGAATCTGGCACCAATCCGAAGTAATTTTCCTGATATGGTTTGCAGCAACCCCAGCTGCACTAGCCCAGGGGGGTCTCTGCTGGAGGCAGCCAGGATATGGTCCAGCCAAGTGAGGATCAGCCCCTGGGGCAGGAGAGAGGGGTGGGCTGCCGGACAGGGGTGATGCTCCTTGCAGGAACTGCAGCCCCTGCCCCACTGCTGCTGCAGGAGTGCCATGAGCAAACACACTTAGTGTCCTGGCAAACTGTGAAAGGATTCATAGACATCAGGCCAAGAAGAGTCCATTAGATCATCTTTTCCTCACTGAAGGCCAAATGTGACTTTCAAATACCTTTTGAGAGCCACATGGTGGCACACCCCTTACTATTAAAAGGTCTACATTTTCAGCAAGGCTCTGATACTCAGGAAAAGAGGGCCAGGTTCAATGTCAAGGCTTTTGTAATAAACCCACACTCACCCATTATCTAATAACCTTGGAAATACAATTAAAATGTCTGAGATCTAAAACATGAAGGATACTTCCCACTGCCATGCAAGTTAGATAAAAATACTGAACCATGGGGGCCTTGAGACCTCCTCATTCTAGCAGTTAGGTGTCCAGGATGGCCCTCTCCTCTGTTTCCCACCCCTGCCTTCCTCTTAGGAGTCCATGGGACCCTGTCAGCATCAGCAGAACTGACCATCTCTCCCTTTCCCTGTGGAGGGTGCATACAGGGATCATGGAGAGCAGCAAGAGGCAAAGTGACAGGCCTGTGCCCATGGAATGGCACTCAGCCCTGCTTCATGGAGACAGGACATGCAGCAGCTACTGGGGATGGGACAATACGCTGTAGACCAGAGCTGGTGATGGCAAGCTGTCTCATCCAGAAAGGCATGGTGAGTGTTGCAAAGCCAACCCAGGGCAGGGTAAAATCTGAACCTGGTCCAGCCTGAGGGGGAGTGAGTTGCCACTGCTGACCCCTGACTGCAGGGTTTCACCCATACCCACTTTGGCAGAGCCCCAGGAGTTGGCTTCCACCATTGCAGACCCAGAAAAGCATCTGTTGAAAGATGTCAGGAGCTGGAAAAGCCACCATTTCTTCTGCTTGTTTGTTCTGGTTGTTAATCTCCTGTCACTGATTAGAAGTTTATAACTAATTTCTCAGGGGAATTTGCCTGGAGTTAAGCCTCAGGTTTTGGTTCTTGTTATGCTTTTCTCCCCTGCATTAAAGAGCTCTGCTGTGCCTAGAATTTCTGCACATGATGGTATTTATGCTTTGTAATTGCATCATCTCTTGATCTTTTTGATCAGGCCACCAGGCTGAGCTGCCAGTCCTGGAGAGATATCTCAGCGATAGCAGTGCTGAACAGAAATGCTAAGTTTGTGCTAGACTGGCTCCATGCACAGTTGAGTACATGGGATCAGGTTCCCTGGTTTAACATTACTGATACAGGAGCACAGGCCATGAATATTGGTGATGGTTTGGAGATCAAACTCTTTGAAAGCATTAAACAAAGTCCCCAGTCTCTGTAACAATACTTTTTTTCAGTGAAGATGGTCAAACTGTAAAACTTTGTGCTTTTTCAATATTTTCCCTCCTTGTGAATTATACAGGTGTTTCTTTCCTCAGCATCTTCTGCTTCACTCATCCTTCTTCATCCTTATGAAAACACAACAATATTTACTGTCTTATCCTGGTTTAGATTAAATTACAGTGAAGCTGCCAGTCTCCCCCTCGGGATCTGTGTAAAAACAATTGTGTATTTTGATGTGAGCTCCAGGATCAGTAGCTGTAAGAGCAGGGCTCCAGCAGGCAGGGAGCACAGTCTGGAGAGGAGCTGCTCAGCAGCTGATGGCAAGTACCTGACCCTGGCCTGCACATGCAGGGGACCAGTGATGGTGGGTGTGTGTCTGAGTGTGTAAAGGAGGGATGCAAGGAAGGGATGGGCTGGCGGCTGGCATGCCAGACCACACAAAGTGACTGTGACACAAGGAACAATTTGGGAGGGCACCATAAGAAATCTCATTTTGCATTGGGAGGAAACAATTGTCCCTGGTAGCATGAGCCATCCTGTAGGAAATCCACTCTCTGTAAGTTTGTAAAGAAAGGGGATTGCACTGAGGAAATTACTAAATTAATTTTCAGTTTCTTCTTCTAATAAATTTAATCTTTAGGACCCAAAAATCTGGCTACATACTCAGGTTGGAAAAAGGTAGTGGCATTTTGCAAGTAGCAAAATAAACTGAGAAACTGCAGTGGTGCCTTTGGCAGGGATGTATTGGTGCTCCAGGTATCTCCTGCATCCACTGTGCAGGTGGATCTGGCATCCCAGCTTTGTTCACTGGAGTTGGGAGTGTGGGGTTGGAGATCATGGAGCAGAGGACCAGCTCTCCTCTCTCACCTCATGGATGTCATACCAACGCTTTTAAATCCCTGTAGCAGGTACACAGATAATTTGGTCTCAAACAGCTTCTCAGAAAATTACAGCTCCACTGTAGGGATGGCTGGCTGGACACACAGCTGGGTTTTGGGATGGTGCATAACACTGATTCCAGCAGCTCCAGCTACCTTGCTCCTACCCCTGGGATCAGCCGGCAGCTCTGGACACCAACGACCCTGCTCCCAGTGGTGTGAGCCATGGCCTGATGGCTCCCAAGCTCTCATGGACCACAAGCCACACATCAACCAGGGGACCATTCCTGTTCTAGCAGCAGTTTCCTCACGTTAGCTGTTCCCCTGGTATCACTTACACCCCTTGAAGCTGAAAATAGTGATTGCAGCATCAATTAATTAGTTTATTTTGCTTTTTTTTTCTCTGAGAATGAATGAATTCATTTTTTAAGGGAGGGAAGTGCAAAGATGATCAATGTTATTGCGTAGCAGCAGTAACTTAAAAAACATCCCAGAAGAACATTTTCTTTCTCTCTCTCTTTTCTTTGTGACTGGAAAAAATGTTAAAAACAAATCTCCTAATTTACTTGTAGCCTGAGATTTCTGCCAAGTGTATGTTTATGTCCAGTTTGAAAGATTGGGCATATAATGGAAGTGTTGAAGTTTTCTCAAGCAGTCCAGAGTTGTTTGATGACATACTGATGAAGGTCAGTCCTGCTTGCTGTTAAATTCAGTGGTAACACTTCCTTTAAATTCATGGGGAAACAGGATCAGGCCCTCTATTTAATTTATATCTACCTTGGTAGGAGGTTTCTTGTTCCTCTAAAATGTGCCTGTAGATGATCTCATGATCCCTGTTGTCCATGTGTGCTGGCAAGGTCCTCAAGCACTTACAGTGCTCACACGTGACACCATGACAGATCACCTGCAGTCCTCGTGCCACCAGAGGGGCTGCAGGTTGGGATATAGTGCTTTTTCATAAGGATTATTAAATTTCCTCTGCAAACACTGCCTTGTAGAAGCAAATGGAAAAAATGCTTTCATCAAAAAAGCAAAGGAAACATACTATATGCCTTCCTTGGGATTTCAGATGGATGCGGTTGAAAGGAAGTAACTTACTCTCTTTCCAAATGAAAGTTAAACTGGACACCCAGATTTTTGCCTTAAGTGACAGGGAAGAGACAAGCTCTCTGTCACACCTTACACAAGGCATCTGCCTTGTGTACTCAGAGCTCTGCTGTGAGTCAACTACATATTTTGGTGAGGAAGTCACCAGAGCTTTTATGGGAAGTGGCTAATCCCATCTAGAAGTGAACACTGTTCCCCTGTGTTTCCGTACCTGCTGCAGGACTCCAGCTACCATTCAACTATTTGAGATGTCCACCATCTCCAGAATGCTCACAAAATCTGCAACTATGTCACAGATCAAAATTTTGGGCTTAATTCCTGGTATTGTATAGAAATTGCCCCAGATTTTCCTTACAACAGGAACGAACAGAACCTTCCAAAGATTAAAGTATATTTTCAGTTAGAAACTGGCATTTTAATTTTGAAAGAAAGGTTTTTGGTAGACATTTAAAATGTCTATTCTTGGCATACATCTCTACACCTAGTTTTGGATTTCAAAGGTCAGCAGTGTTAGAAGTCAAGATTTTAATTCAGACTCCACCTACTGACAACAAATACATTGCTCTGATTTTTTTCCCCTTTTCTCCTTTTAAACACAAGAACAGCCACCACAGCATAATCAAAAAATACTCCTTTGTAATTTTGTACTTTCCCAAGCATTCATAGAAAACAACAGACAGAGCTAAATGCTCATCTGTGGTGACAGCCACTTCCACCACCCTTTCTCTCTTTAACCCTCTCTGTCCCTGCCTTGAATCCTCCCAGCTGTGAGTTGCAAACGTTTCCACACCAGACATCTTCTTCCATGGCACTGTGGCCTTTCCATGGAGGAGAAAAATTCTGTGTTTGTGCAGCACTTTAAACTTCCACAGGGACAGCTTACACTACTGAGAAGATACAAGTTTTACCTGGCAAGATTCTGGGCTGTGTTTTGTTGTGTTTTTATTGCAAATACATAAATAAGAGGCATTGGTAAGCTTGCAGATTTTAATCTGTTTTTGAGGTCTTCCTTTTTTCAGTGTCTTTGCAAATTCAAGATAAATCAGCTGTGTCCAAGGGCATTGTTATCTACCCAGCTCCTGACCCTCACCTCCGTGCCCCACTCCAACACGCACAAAAGAGACCCTGGGGAAAATCTTTTGAAGCTGAACCCTAAATCACATGTGAAAATGGAAAATCAAGTTCATTTAAAAAACCCCAAACTATATTGTTGAAGTTGTTTTAGACCTTGTGGAATGCATTGGGTTTGCAAACAGAAACTGAGAAGCACTGTGCAGCGAGGGGAGGCTCTCCCCGTGCAGCAGAGGAGAGGCAGCCCCTGTCAGCACAGCAGAGCTGGGACTTCCTCACAGGTCAGTCCTTCCACCCACTCAGACAGGTCTCCCTTGCAGTGCACTGTCCAGCCTTCCCTGAGGACAGAAGAAGCAAAGAGAGACTATTCAGGTACTAGACTGATATAATTCATATCCATTACAAGCAGGCTGTTTTTAATAGGGGCCACTCCCAATGTTGGGAGAAAACTCCCAACTTCTGTCACTAGTCCTGGAGAAGGACTTGCAGACCCTCAAACACTTCCTGAGCATCAGTGACAGCAGTCGTGTCCCTTGATGCCAGCTGAGCTCTCTCTGAGTTCTGGCCAGGAACAATGAATTGAAATGGCAGGTCCCGCCACTGCAAGGGTCCCTGCTCTGCTGAACAGTGTGCTGAGTGGGCAGAGGACCGTGCAGAGTTCACCACGGGGGCCCTGAGCCCACTGGCCATGTGTGCTGACAAATGACTTACCTTGCCTCGGCACAGCAGCAAGGCTGCTCTTACAGTGAGCCAGGCTCCAGCAGCCCTGCCACAGGACGCAAACCCGGTGGTAAGTCCAGCTGCAATGGTGGGGAGGGGGAATCTGAAGGCAGAATCTTGTCCCTCAACTTGGAACGTTTCAGGTTTCAGTGGATAACACCACTGTTCTTGCACAGAATGCCTCAGGACTTCAGACAACCGCATGTTTATATGATCATTGGAATTGTCTTCTCCCCCCACTTCTGTTTTCTCAACCTGTTGGTTACTGTGCCTTCACAGTCTTCCTAGCTTACAGCTGCCCAGAGCCCCAGGGATGGTTCAGGTCTGAACCAAACTAGTCCTGATATGTAGATTCATCAGGGTATTTCATTGATTAATGGTCTCAGATGTTCTGGAAAGAATTGCATACCAGCAAGGTGCTTCCAGCTAAGATAAGAGACTGTAAAAAGTTTGGGAGGGAGCTCTCTGAAGAACTTTGAAAGCCTAAGACAGAGAGAAATCTTCAAGGGCTAGCCTACTAGCTGATGTGCTGTTTACTGGACATTTATTTTTCACCTGAGATACTTTTCTGTAACACTTTTTCTCTCTGTCTTCCTCCCTAGTCTCTCCTGTGAGATGTTTTGCAAAGACTGAAGCAGTGGAAGTTTGTCTGCTCATTCCCACCCATTTGCGAAGCCCTGCAGTTGTGGGTTCCTCCTCTCCAGAGAGGCTGTGCTGCCTCTGTGTGACAGTCTGGCAAAGGGTAGCCATGCCCATTCAGAAACACACGTGAGCCCTGCCAAAGGAACTGTCCCCAAAGCCCCTCACCAGGCACTCGGTCCTTATGGGTTTCTCACAACTGTTTTGACACAGGTAATGTCTTCAGATATGTTACTCAACAGCAGATCTGCATGGAGAGAAGCACAGCCCATGAGCTCACTTGAGAGCATGACACCAGCCTGGAGCAGAATTCACTCGAGCAGCCCCAGGCATTGTCGTGGGGCTGGGTGCTGCTCATTCTCCCCACTGCCAGGCTGCCTTCAGCGTCACGTGCTTGAATGCTGCCAGGCAGGCACCCTCATCTGCTTCTACATGGCAAGCAACAACCACAGGTGAAAGTTTTCCTGCAAATACTGGTGTGCTTGCCTCTGTAATCAGACATGAGAGAGAGATGGAAGGAGGGGAGAAAATGGGAGGCAGACCCACCTCTGCTTATGATATTTCAATCCCTTCCTGCATGCTCTGCTGTGAAAAAAAAAAAAAAATTAAAGAGATTTTCTGTCTCTGAAAAGGAAGGTTTGGTCTGAACACAAATGGGAGGTCCATCACCAGCCCTCCCCAGACATTCAGTTTTCTCTAATAGCAGAATGTCTGCTGGTCAGACACAACAAAACCCTTCTCAGGCCTGCCTGTGACCTCCATACTGATGGCAGACCCCAAGCCAATAGTGGGATCTGCCTGGTAGTAGTATAGCCTTGAGTGATCCCTTTCCCAGCTACTAACTCCACAACCAGCAGGATGCATTTATCTCATCCAGCCCCATGTCACAACCCTCCCAAATCAGGACTGATTATCTTCCACCTACAGTCAAAACACCCAGAAAGCCCTGGTTTCACTAGTATCCCAGGAGAGGAAAGGATGGATATGGGACAAGGGAAAGGAGCTGGCCTAGAGGTTTAAGGAGAAACCCTGGAGAACGTTTGTGGGCAGTGGTGGTGCCTGGGAGAAATGTCTCTGGCAATGGCCATGATGTCTCACTCTCCAGCCTCAGGAGTCAGTGGGGCTACCCACACCCGGCACAGACCGAAAGAGGAAGTGGACCCAGCCATCCATCACCCCCACCTTCTTGTGGGCACAGACACTGAGCTGCCCAGGTTGGACCCTGGATGCCCCCCACAGCCAGGAGGTGAAGTAAGGCAGAGCGGAAGGGCTTGGGTTGCTGCCTCTGCTGCTGGGGCTAGCTCTGGAGGAGCAGGGCTGTGGTATCCCTGCCGGTGGGGGAGGGGTGCTGTGGTACCCCTACAAGCCATCCTGCAGCAGTTATCTGAAGGGCTGTGGTCGCCAGCACACCACAACTGGCTGCTGAGCTGAAACATGCCACAGCCGGCACTGCCGTCTGCCACAGTGCTCTGAGCTGTCTTCTTGACAGTGCTCTCTTAAAAGGCCATGCAGAGCCCTGGACAAGAGCAGAAGGCACTCTGACTGTGCCACAGCTGCCATCCATGGGGACAAGGATGGCATGTAAGGAGAGGGTGTGGGCAGACAGGACTGAACCCCAAAGTTGGTGAGGCTGTAGCCCCTGTACCTTCCAGCCTCTCTTCCTGGAGCACGTGAGCCGGCTCGCACCGACTGAACTCCTTTGGCCAGCAGCAGCAGGGGACACTATTCCTGCAGGACTGCTGGTCCCCACGTGCTGGCATCCCCAGGGCAAAAGGTAAAGCGAGGTGTAAGAAGGCAGTAAGCAGAGTCAGACAGGGCCGGCTCCCCAGCAGGGAGTGACACGGCTGGCTCTGGCGACCCTGGGATGCTCCTGCTGTCTGTCGGGGTGCGCACAGAGGCACGCACGTACACAGGGGCTGTGCTGGACAGCCCGGGCCACAAACAGGTTTTATCAGTGCAGACGTGGAAAACACAGAGCTTCAGGCACTGCCATTTGGCAGCTTTCTGATATCAGTAGTGAGAGGTCAGGGGTTCCATGGGAACTGGAAAGCTGACAAATGGGACCCACTAAGGGAAGGGCTACGTGCTTTAGCTGCTCAGACATCCCGGCCTCTTCCCCTGGTGCTGGTCAGCCTTTGAGCAGAAGCCGTGACGTGCACTGAACCCATTGCTGTTGGGAAGCCACACCTGAACTCACTAACCCTTAGCCCTGGTGTGCATGCACCCTTTGCCTTTTACGCAATCACCTGCACGCAGAGTGAGTCACACTCTACAAGTCCAGGAGGTTTGTCTGAGAGAAGGCTTCAAATCTGCACCTCAACAGAGTGAAAATAGGGCTATATTTTGTATTTTTACATTCATATTATAGCCTATTTACAGAGAGAAATATCGCTTTCTCACTTAGAATAATACAAGTTTTCGAGGACTTCCATGAACAAAACTCATGTAAATTTGTGTTCAAAATGTTTTTAATTTCCATAGGGAGTTGCCTGTGAATAAGTGTCAAACCAAGAATTATCACACAGATCAATTGATGAGCAGAGGCAAGAGACTAATTACACATTAGTACTGGGTTGGATGTTGCAAAGACAATTAGCAAGAAGGTCAAGGCAGTAAAAAGAAGTATGAACATGCCCATTTTCCTCAAGTTTATGATGAGACCCCAAAGAGGTTTTCTGTACATCCCAGAGTAGTCAGTGCTTGCTCCTGATGCGTCACGTCTCCAGCTGAGGCAGTGAAAGCCACTCCTCCCCCAAGGGCTGGTGCCACCACGCAGCCAAACCAGGGCCTGTCCACACAGCATGGTGGAAGTTTATTTACTCTTGTTTCACCATTCTGGTATCTCTTTGATTTTGGCCATGAACACTAACAAACTTGATGAAAATTAGAAAATCACTTAGAAGAGGAGCAGCAAAAGGAAATTCCCCATTATGGGACCATTTGCTTTAATGTAAACTATCTAAAGATAATAACAAAGCTCCACGATTATATTATTTGCTCATCTTCTTGTTCCCAATGTGTTTTTTTAACAAGCAAAATGAGGTTTCAAACATATTGGTAATATCTCCTGTGGATTAAATATTGATCATTATGTCGAAGTAATAAATAGAGAAATCCTGCCTGGTTATTCAGACATGCAAATCCCTAATTGCATGGGAAGCTGCTCAGATGGGCTTTAGTTTCAGCAGGAGATAAAATGCCACAGAGCCAGTACAGTATCTGTGTCACTACAAGATTTACAGCCTGATTCCCTGCCTGGAAACAAAGGAACAAATAGCTGCATGTCACGCACTGAACTGAAACATTATGGATTATATTATTACTTGAGTTTCTACAGGACTTCTCAGTGGGGGAAAAAAAATTCTATTAACTCTCTTTTACGACTACCAGCAGGGCAACGTGAAGAGAATAATCTCCTCCATTTATAAGGTCTGGGGGCCTTAAAACCTGAATAGCAGGCCAGGAGCTTTGTCACAAGGTCTGGCTGTTTCCTTTTCTTCATAAAATTCCTATCTCCATTAATCTGTGTTTATTTTCCTTCTGCTTTTTAATTTGCTTAATGGACTTCAGTTGAAGTCTCTCCTAGAAGTCAGAGGAAAGTAAACTCTGATAAATCCTTTGGGACTTAATAGTCACAGTTAAGCACTTCTTTGGATTATTTTGTCTGACTTTCATCTTTGCTGCTGCAGAAATGTCGGCTGCCTAGTACCACAGCCCTAACCCCATGACTTAAGAGCCTGGGAACGAACTGACAAAAGATATCCCTCCTTCTTTCTTTCTCTTTCTGCAGGCATGGAAATATTACGAGACTAGATTTAAACCCATGAAAGGCAACTAGGGGGTCCTCCATGCATTTGCCCCATGCAGAAAGCATGTCAGAGGCTCAATGATGTGAGTCCTGGTCAGTGTCTCCCATTCCCAGGCTTTGGTTTCCAGGAGAGGAAGAAGGGCAGGAGCTGCTGTGCACTGTACTGGACTCAGGATGAGTGCTGGGAAGAACAGCCTGGTCTGGGCAGCTCCAGCCTCAGCTCCCTGAAGTACCCTGGAGGTACCAGCTGCTCCTCCATCACGCAGCCTGGCACTGTCCCACCTCAGCTCCCAACACAGAAGGGGTAAGGAGGGCGTTGTAGACCCCAGCCTCATGTGGAATCTGAACTCTGGCAGCTCATAATGGGCATCAGAGCCCTCCTGCAGGAGACGAGACCTGTGACATTTCCTTGTTCCCAGTCCGACTGGCATCATCTGCTCAGTAATGTTTCATGTTATTAATCTATTATTTTCTTTTCAATGGGTAGGCTTTGAATGACAGCCAACATTGGCATTAGTCTCTAAATACCTTTTTTATTAGAAGTCCAAATCCTTTATGTTCTAATTCATATATTACTTTCTATGTAGCAGATTTATTTTTGCACAACATTTATTCCTGCAGGATTCACTTACTCAGAAATTGCATTGTATAATGAGGTCCCAGCTGCCTATTTCTAATACTGAACAAAGGTTTGCTTTATTGTTCATTACAGCAATTTACTTTTTCATTTAAATTCTCCCATGTATGATAGACATAAGTAATTAGGTCCCATTCCACCAACCTTTCTATTTCATTTGTCTAATGACCAGACTTTTAGAAAAATACTTCCATGGTTTTGCCTGTTGCTGGAGCAATTTACACATTTCTGTCCATAGTGAAACTGAGGCACGAAGCAAAGGCAAGCACTTAGAGCTAAATTCCTCTGACTGACAAAATCAGGCAACTAATGGGCCCATTGACTTCTAATTCAGATTTTACTTGTATTTTGGCCCAATCTGACTCTAGATGGAGGGCAATTTGTTCCTAAAGAAAATTTCCAGGCTGCTGTTTTTGTTTGACCCACTTGGTAAAGTTGTTACCTGTGAATGCATAGGCTTCTCTCTCAGATACATTTAAGAAGGTGGCCATGGAGAAGGTAATTCTGGACATTTTTATGAAAACACACCATCACATGCTAGAGGAAAAGCTGAATCATTGGCAGTATCCAGCCTTGACTACTTTGCCTTGGATCTGTTTTTCTTTCCTTGGTTTAGAAGGGCTCAACTCCCAACACGCTGACTATAAATCCCAGCAATTCCTTCAGTACAATGCATATTATCTGAGTGTGCTTCCTTCTCAGCTTGCTCCTTTGTAGCACCATCTGTCAGCAATAATGAGAGATTAAGGGCTGGAAGCCAGCACGGCAAGGGCAGGTAATGATACAACTCTAGGGTCTGCAGGCCTTCTTTAAAACAGGGATCCAGCCCTTAAGGATACCAGCAAAGGGACTGTGGTAGCATCACAAGGAAATGTGCTCTTTGGAACGGCTGAAGGCTTTTTCCGACTGTGGTGGCTGCCACCATTGCTACACAGAGCAGATAAACACAGGTCAGGGCATAGGAGAGCACAAAACTCCACTGGATGCCAAACCCTCCCAAGAAGCTGGGTGAATATGCCAGTGGTTTGCTCTGCACAGGGTGGTGCTGCTGGTGCCCTGCTGCTGGTGTCCCGCTGCTGGTGTCCCATGGGCCGGCACAGGGTGTCTGCACTGCCCACAGGCACAGCAGGGATTAGGGGGGCAGCCACTTGCACTAGCTGATGCATCTCCTGGTACTGGCTGGAGAAAAATGGCCAGGAGCCCTATTCTGGAGCTCTCAGAGCTGGAACAAAGGCGAAGATCCTGTATCTGCTTCTGTGAAACTAGCATCAAGCAAGGAAAAGCTGCACAGCTTGGCCCAGGATGACAAAGCACAGACTGGACCCTGCTCAGATGAGAAACTTTCCATGGGTGGACAGGAGCCCCTGTAGCTTATTAGTCTGGCTCACTGATCCATGCTCTGATGTCTAGGATCTTGCTAAGAAAATTATCACATCTAGTCAGAGTCAAAGCTGCTTTGTGGGAACTGTGAGTTTCCTGTCTTCTTTGCATTTGTGAAGAAAGACTGTGTCATGTTCCCAGGGTAGAAGTCACAATTTGCATTAGGAAAATATAAACAAAATGAAAAGATCGGCCCCATGACAGAGCCAGCGCAACAACAGATTCAGGAAAGTCCTAACTAAATGCTTCACAGTAGGCAGATTTGATTTGTATTTATAAGCCTTTTTGGTTTCAAAATACAGTGTTCTCTCTCTTTCATCTCCAAAACCCAGTCAATACAGAACAGAAACATAGCTTTTGGCAGTCTTCATTTTTCAGCTAAACTTGTTTGTGTTCTCTCTTAGCGCTTGAAGCAGAGCGGTAGCAAATTACATTGCTGCTTCTCAGTTTGTAACACACTTGACCATGTTTTTTCAATAAAAATGACACCACTTAACTTTGCTGGGTCAGTAATGAAGCAGCAAGAAAGATTTCGTTTGGCAAGAAAAAGTAGCTGAGAATCCAGAGCTTCTTACAACTAAAGCAAAATAAAGGATTTAGGTTAATTAGACTATTTATGTACTCTAAGCTCTTCCTTTAATTTCTCTTTTACGATGAAATGTGTCACTGTGGCCACTTTAAGCGGTCTTCCACACGCTATGGGAATATTTTTCCCACCATGCCCAGCCCAGCAATGCGGGTGAGCAGACACTGTGGAGCAGAGCTTGTCCTTGGGGTACCAATGGGAGCCTTAGTGTCTGTCTAACCAAGGAATAGGTGTGTCCCTTTGAAAAGGACTAGTACCACAATTGGGCACAAAGATTTCCCATTGGACATGGCCAGCTGGATAGAAGGGGTATGGATAGGCTGTCCATTGCTTCTAGGGCCATGTCAGCTTGGTGAAAACATCTTGGCTATGCAACTTTTCTGAGGACTCAGATTTCAGTGTACCTCACCACCATCCTGTTTCCAGCTGAGGGATGAGTCAGCAGAATTGGTCCTGAGGACACTGGCGTGGTTCTCTGAGGAAAACCTCGAGGGTAATAAGCCATCTGCCACTTCTGGGAAGAGAAAGCTTATTTCAATTTGTATCTTCCTTCAAATAAAACTGCTTTTCTCTCACTTTTCCATCATTTCAATCTCATGACATCAGCCTCTCTAAACGTGTCATCATGCCTGGAAACAGACAGTAACAGGTCTCACTTGCATTGAAGTTGGCTGGGTGGCATCACAGCACACCTGATGGCAGCCTAAAAATAGGTACTGTCATGACATTTTCAGTGGGTCTTTGAAGTCAGCCAGACTCATGCCTGCATCTGATGAGACCTCCTGAAGCATCAGCTCAGGCTTTGAAGGAGGTTCTAACTGAGCCAAAGGCACAGGCAGCTGGTGGGTCCTGTGCTTGCAGGAGAGCTTCCCCATGGGAGCATGGATGGTCCCGTGCAGCCTGTGCCAAGGTGCAGATGCCATTTGTCCTTTCCCAAGGGATATGTAGAGCTCTGTCAGGCAGGCATGTACCACTAGGCAATGATGAGTTCGTGTTTTTGGAAGTGCATTTCAATGCCACCTGGAGCAGAGCACAGGGACCAGGGACTGGCATCAGCGGCTGCACCCCTTTATTTAGACCAGAGACTCCTGCTTGGCACCACTCTGCACTGGGCCAGCCAGCACCAAACCCTTGATGTATTTGCAGGCACCAGCAGAGGCAGTGCAAAAGGCTTGCAAAAGGCATAATTGCACCGCTTGTCTGAAAGTGATTTTTTTTCTGGCCTACGACAACTCTCCTTCACGCACTATAAATATTTTGGGGATGACATTGGCTTCAGCAGCATATAATGGCAATGGCACTGAACCTTGTTACTGGGAAATGATCTATGTTGACAACCATACTTTGACTTTGCCTTGAATTTTATTTTCTGCAAATGCCTTGGCATTTCTTTTGCAGTGTCAGGATTTTTCTAGTCACAGCGGTCTGTTTCATCCATGTCCTTATCTATTAAGAACAGTGCTTTATTGTGGAAGGATTGTTGGGGCTTCTCTGAACTCAAGTAATTTTGATGTAGAGGTTAAAGGCAGCACTTTGGTTTATATTTGAAGGGGATTTTCAGATATAACTTCTGAAAGAAAGTTCATACACAGTCTGTTTTACCTGGTAAACTGATATTACTTTATTATTATTCTTTTTCTTCTTCTTTTTCTTCTTCTTTATTATTGTTATTGTTATTATTATTATTATTTTATAATTTCCTTCAACTACTATAATTTTATAACTTTCTTCAATTGAAGTTATGCAACTAAAAATCTTGATATAAGAAGTAAGGAATATTTGCATATACACACATAGAAACGTACGCAGGCATGTATACACACATACACACGCACGCATAACCTTTCTTTATTTTCAATTCAAACTGTTTCCTCATACTGAAAATGCAGAGGAAAAAAGGAGTTATAATATGAATTCTCTTGAACTAATGACACCCTCACATTCTCAATTGATTAATGGATCAAGTTTTTCTTGAACAAAGTTTGTAATTTCTTTAACTGCCTTCATGCCTAAGAAAATTACTGAATGTGCTTTACTGTGACTGTTCCTGACACCTAAATTTCACATTCAAGAGAATACTGGAAATGCTATTATATTAGAAGGGTATTTGAATTTATTTGTGGATTGGCAACAGAGAAAATAATGTTTGATATAAATTTGTTCCTATTTATAAGGAAATTTAGTAATTTTGGACACTGAATGTTTCAGTTAAACACTGGATGTTTAACTATGTTTATCCATGAATACCACATGAATTAACTGTATCAAATCTGTTAATACCACATGAGAAGTGGCAGGATGTTGTCTTACAAATTTTTTTCCCCCTAATAGAAAAGGAAGATAAATATTTAGGGAGTTTGTCCAATTCTGATGAGTGAAAAAAACCCAGAAAGCTAATTTGGAAATAAGGAAACATATTTCCAATTTGTTGTTTGTTTGGGATGTTTTTTCCATTTTCTTTTCCCCCGCTACTTTGGTGACGAAGAATGGCACTGGAAAAGATGATCAAAGAAAAGCATTAAAACAAGCCACATTTTTGGGTCAGCCGCAGCCACACCATCCCATCCTTCCATTTACACCAGCTCTGAATGTGGCCCCGTGGCACTAACCAGGAAAGCCTTTGTGTATACCCTCCTATCAACATCTGTAAACATTAAAAGCTTTCTAGGCTACTCAGGGGTTAAAATTGTTCTAGTAAGTGTCCTTAATAAGGAATTCAGACGGTTTCTGTTTGGTTTTAATTATGACAGCCTTTCATATAGGTTGGAGGGGCTCCTGGCTCTGTCCTGTTGAGACATTAAAGGTCCCTTTGTTTAAAAGTTCAGCGCCAGATCTGAGATCGCCTGTAGTTCACCTTTAGGATATGGAAAAGTGCTGAGACGTGGCAGGGTTTGATGCCGGTAGCCCCTGCGGTGGGAGCTGCGGCACAGGGTGCTGTCAGCGTCGCGCTCCCTGCCGCAGCCTCCGCGCTCCGGCCGCGATGCTATCAGCATTCCTTGCTGGAGCCTGTCTGAGTGATGGCTGATTAATGAACTGGGGCTACAGCTATCTGTGAGAAAGAAGAACTGCTTATTTCACCCGTGTCACGGTCCTAATTGGGAAAGTCTGGTTCGCTCCATGTACAGATACCAGATACACAAAAAGACTTTTTCCAAGATTGCTGCGGTTTTCACTGATCTCTCCCCTGCAACACTCCTCTCCCCAGGAAATACAACAACCAGCCCTGGAATTTCTTTCCGAGGTAGAGAGAGAGGAAGGACTAACACGACGCTTCTCCTTAATAACTCTTACGAAATGAAACACAAAACACAAACTTGTTTCACAAGCACTTTGACATTGAAAGTCTCATGCACTATTTAATCTGGAAAAATAACAGTCTTGCAAGAAAATACAACAGAGCTCTCTGTTCTGATGCCTGGAGACCCCGTAAGTTCTGTCTTTATGTGAAATGTCTGCTAGCTTATTTACTTTCTTTTTGCTTAGCTTGTACAGGAAAATCAAAATAAAAGGCTGAACATCACTAGCCAAGATGATCAGCTTGTGGCTGCAACCCACATTGTCCCTGTCCAAGTGCACCAGTATAGGTGCTGGAGCTTCCACATTTCCACTCCAGCCACTGTTCAGTGTGCCACAGAGTTTGTCAGTGAGGGAACAAGTCTCTCAAGAAACTTGCTGGATTTGCTGATGTTACTTCCCAATTTCTCTTGGCAACCAATTATTTTCTCATCCATGTTACACTTGGCAGACACTTAGGGTTTTCCAGATGGTAGACATGGCCTCTAGTTTGCCTGAGAGAAAATATCACTGAAATATAAGGCAGCAGAAGTTCAAATCTGAAATCTGAACATAGCATTAAATCTGTACTGACATAAAATGTCCCTGCCATATGTAGCCTACTGCCAGAGTGAAACATTTGGGGTATTTCAGTTATGTAGAAGATAAAATTGTTCATGGTTGCATGCAAATAAAAATATAGCAGGCATCTTCCTGGACATTTGGTTCTCCAGAAGGTCTCTTAACTAATAATTCTCATACCTGTGATTTATGAGCTGTAGATGCTGCAAATTGTGCTTTTTGTTTGAAGGGCAGTATTACATCAGAGTGTCAAAAAGACATTGAAAGCTCTAGAGGAGCCTTCAGCTAAAATGTCAACTGCATTGACTGTGATAGCAAGTCTCACAGGAAATGCAAGATTTCTGCCATGTGGGTGAGTCAGGACATAGGTATGCTGCCTCATCTTCTAATCCTCTGCCAAATCAATAAGTTCTTCTCAAGAACAGGATTTTCAACTGCAGTATAGGGAGATACCGTGGGAGGCTTAATGTAAGCTGAGGAGAGCCTTGGCTTTGCGAAACCTCCGTTAGCCCAGAGCCACCTGCAGAGCATGGCAGGAGCCCTGCCATTTGTGCAGGCACTGGGCCAGCCTGACTCCTAGTTCCCAAATTTCCTTCTTCAAAGGAAAATCTGAGTAGGTCATGTACTTTAAGAAAAATATCTGCTTTACTAGGAAACTGTATTTTGCCAAGATGCGTATTTCTGATGAGCTCACCTTGGTGTGATGTGCCACAGCATCTGAGGCTGAATGAAAATCCCTGTCTCTGGCTGTGTGCTTGTTTTATCCTGTCGTCCTTTAATGTAATGGCTGGCAGTTCAAAGGAAACCTTTGAACCTCAAGTCTGTACACTCTCAAATCACATGCATTGGGCCAGTTTCTGGGAGTTCCTCATGGATCCCAGAGGCAAGTGAGGGACATGATGTTAACCTCCCTCCAGATTCTGGCACTCTGATGGGCTTTGCAAAGTTAAAATAGCGTCAGTAGTATTTCTAGACACATTGAGACACAGCAGCACCTGAGGATGAGGGCCCTCTGGGCTCAGGGGCAAGGCTTTTTCTTTTGCCATAGTCACACACCTGCAGCTGATCCCTCTCTGCAGGGGATGCTCCAAGGATCTTGGTGGCACTGGCTTCCTGGTTGCCCTGCATACACGCAATTTCTGCAGAATCTGCTTCCAGAGACCTCATTTCTCTCCCCTGGGGCTGTGTCAAACACTCCAAGCACTTGGAGAACCAGAGGAGTACTGTGACAAAAACATCAAACAGAAAGGCAAAAAAGATGCAAGTTACCTCAGTCCCTGTGCCCACGTCAGCTGACTTGGCTGCAAAATGCTTCCATTAGGTGCACACAACCTTCTTCTATTAATCAGTACACTGCTACACAGAAGACATAAATAATTTTCAAAGAAGGCAAGGGTATTTCCATGTCCTCAGGAGAGGTAGCTGGACCTAAGAGATGATTCAAGAGGTGCAAAGTTGTGATGGTGTGGGAACAGCAGGACCCTGGCTGCCCTCAGAGCCACGAAGTAAATGCTGCTGCTTCCTCAAATGCAATGCTGGGGTAGCTCAGGTATTGTTATTACCTACAGCACTCTCATTTCCAGTCATGGTTGTTTTTCTTTTGAATAGAGTCTGAATGGGGGAAAGAGGGCTAGACTCAGTATTTTCATAGGAAAAGGAGGAAAGGGGTGAATTCATCCCTGATTTATACCTTGTGCACCTCTGCACATTGCATACTGCATATAACTCAACAGGGATTAGCTTTTCCAAAGAGGCAACCTGCAGAATAAAGTTAAACATCTGGGTCTGTGTAGCAGCAAGAGCTTCATTACACACAAGGTAAAGTCAGAGCAACTTGGAAACCCCTTTGTGCTGAGCCCCATGCTTGCCTTGCTTAGCTTTGTGTTTGAAGTCTGTGCATAGCCTGTGCTTCAGCCTGTTCCACCAATCCTCCCACTCCTTCCCAGTCACCTTCATTGGGTGGCAGGCTTCATGCAGCCACAATGCACACATATCATCTGCTGTGGGCAGCCTGGTTTAGAGATTTCAGTTGTTGGACCTTCTCAGGGGGGCTTTTAAGGAACTGTATTAATAAAGCATATGGAGTCAGATTAGGTAAATCCAGCCTTCCTTTGAATCCACCTCCTAGAACTTCACCAGCAATTCGGAAGTATTCTTCCTAATGGTGCCGGGGGGAGAGCTGGAGGAGGCTTCACAGTGTCCACTTTTCAGTCTGATCTCAATGAACCTTTGTGGTTCCATCAATGCCAATGTGAGAACATTTCCTCTGAAGTCATTCGTGTGAACAGCCCAGAGACAAACTCAGAGCATTCAGCTTTGTTCCACAGGACGGGGACAGTAGCCTGACTGTTGATTTATTTAAAAGAAGAAAAACAACAACAAAAAATGTCGCCAGGAAGTTGCGTGACTATCAAGAAACATCACTAAAGGAACTGTGTTAAAGCAGAATACACAAAGCCAGCAAACAAATCCACTACTCTATAAAGTAACACTTTTTATTTGTAATTCTGACAGCACATTTTACTATTCTGTCGGGGATGTCAACTCAGCTTCAAATCAATTTTTACCTTTTAAAAACATTTTTCAGCAAGGAGTATTTCTTTAGGACACATTGTAGAAAATGGCTGTAATATTTTCATGCTTATATGTCCCCATTTTGTCATTAACGTTTTTCCCACTGTACCATGGCCAGAAATGGGTGCCAGGAGTTCAGAAGTTATTTCTGTATCATCTCTGCTAATCAGCTGGTGTTCTGTGATACAGTGGAAGAGTCCAGGGATGTTAAGCTGAAGCACTTTTATACAATCCTGCTGTGTCTTCCCATAACATTTGTGCTCCCCTCAAAACTCTGGCTCCAGAGTTTTCCTGCCCTCAAGTCTCTTTTGTGCCCTCAAAGAGGGCAGGTGGGAAAAATGTCTGGCAATGCCAGAAACATTGGCCTTATTCAGAGCAGGATGGAAAATGGAAAGCAAAATTCATTAACACTCTATTCAGCAAAGAACATGTCCATTCAAGGTCAAGAGTTTTATTCTATGGGTCATTCTGGGTTTTTTTACTGGGTGGGGCAGTCCCTCCAATTAGGGTACTTTCTGGGAAGGGAAAATGACCCTTGTAAAAACCACTCTTTCAAATGAGAACATAGGAGGAGTGAAAATGTTTAACTATGCTTAGCACTACCTTGCACTACCCCCTTGTTTTCACTGCCCTGCCTCCCAGTTGGTACAGCACCTCAGTTTGTACAGAGCCCGAGCTCCAACAGCGAGTGAGAGCCAGGCTTTGTCCTCATGCAGCTCAGCTCAGGGCTGGTGGCACTGGCCCTCTGTGACAGCTGATCACCTTCCCCCCACCTGGGGAACTTTTGGATCATATGTGATCAGTGCCCCCATAGACCCTACAGAAAAGAAGGGTAGAATTCCCTCTCACCCACCTTCATTTGTCTGTGCTTTACCTCATGACTTGAAGAGTTTATTTGGGGTCCGGTTTGGGGAAACACCTTGCTACACATTTTCTGCACTCAGAAAAGCAGGCATAAGCTTGACTAGACTCTGGAACTTTGCTATATCAGGGTCTTTTTGGTGTGTATTTCAATCCAGTGCCCACCCACCACTAATTGGCTTGAAGGTGGGATACTGAAACCAAGAACTGGAGAAAGATCCTGTTTCAATGTCTGACACAAGCCTACATGTCACTGAGCTTCTATAAACACAGGATTCAGTCTAGATTACACCAGCATAAACCAGTTCAAACTATTCATTTGAGAACAGAATACTTAATTTCATTAAAAACTGGAACTGCAATTTCACAGCTCTAATTCCTGTAAAATAATAAAAGCAGTGAGTCAAGAATGGACTTCTTTTGTTTAGAATGAGATGTATCAATAGAATAAAAATCTTGGTGGCACAAGTGATAAGAAAGTGTGAACAGTAGTTCAGTACTTGAAACATTCACTAAATAGACATATTTCAGTATTGTATGGAAGAATATTCCCTGTACTTTTGCTATTAATCCAGATACCTCTTATCTGCTGCTGATGCGCATTTGGCCAAAGCCACATTGCTTTAACACCTTGTTGAAATGTTTCAATTAAATATAATTTCCAAATGGGGTCTATTATTCATTGTTTTGGGAATATTCTTCTTTACACACAGTCAGGGTTTTTTCGCTGTGAACACCTCTCTCTCAGGAATGGGGGGTAATCATATGTAGACCAGCACAGCATATCTTATGTACTCCTTTTCCAAAAGGCCACAAAAAATCTTGTTTCTTGCCCTCAGAAAGATTTAGCAGTTCCTTTCCACTGCTCATATTGTCCCAAGCTTTTGGGACAGGCTGAGAGTAGCTCCCCATGAGGCTGAGCTGGTAAAAAAGGGGGTCCTCATCCCCTTTGCCGGGGATGTGACAGTGGTGGTGGCAAAGGGCTGGCAGCAGGCTGCAGAGCTTTGATCAGGTCTCTACACCTGGCTACCCACAGCTGACTGGAAGCTCACCAGCAGGAAGATGCATGCCATGTGTCCAACAGTAATTTATTTGGATGTCAGACTAGATGATCTTTGAAGGTCCCTTCTAACACAAACCATTCTATGATTCTATGATAACTCTACCTGTGACTATTCCCTCTTTGTCAGCACAAATGCTTTTTTTATTTCTTCTTTTTTTTTCCCAGGAAAGTATCTCCAAGATGGCAGTCTGAGGCCTGGACTTTCTGTCAAAGAACTGCAGGCAATAAAGTCACAGCCTGTCCGTGGAGTGAGCCACAGAATTTGGGACCAAATGGACCGACATGGCCATGTTTCTCAGTAAAAGACCTCTCAGCTGTTAAACCACATGGCCAAGGTAGTGCTGACAAACCAGGTACTCCAGATCAGAGACTTGTCCTGAATACCATCCCTGGATTCCAGCTTGCTGCTTAGATATTGTGATTTTAAAACCAGAAGGGGATGAATCACCAGTCTAGATGGTGCACAAGTTGGTAGAAAATGCAGGTCACTGATAATTGCCAGAGATTTCACTTGTGAGCTTTCCATGCCTCTGGGCAGCAACCATACAGGATTTCTTCCCCACGCTGTGGCACTCATGATCCACTCTTCCCTCACCAAGATCTGCCACTGACAGTGCCTGGCCTGGGGTGCAGTGATTGGGAGGAGATCTGATACTCCCTCGGGTGTCACATCAGAAGGGACTCTGTTACTGGGCCCAGTATGGATCCTGCTGTAGAAATGCAATAGCTCTGAAAATGCTACAGGTATTTAAATTGTTTGTGAACATAAAAACTGGATTTCACACGATTAACACTGCAGAGTGCTCCCACTCTATCGTCCTAACCACTCAGCTGGGAGGAGCTGAAAGCCCCTGGGGTGATTTTCTCGGTTCCATGGAGTAGCATGATGGAGTAATGATTTTAAAATCATGCTTTCCTTGGACTAAACCTCTTGTTATTTCTCATTTCAGTGACTATCAGGTTGTATAAAACCAGCCAGCTCTTCTTTGGCACAGGCTCCCTCATGGCCCTCGGCAGAGGCATGCCCAGCCAGCCTGGGAAGAGAGAAGAAAGCCTGCTGGGAGCTGAAGCCCTCCATTGCCTCCCAACACCTGTGCGAGGGCAACTCCAGGAGCTCCCACGGCTGCGTGGCCAGGACCCAGCAGATGGCACTCCTGGATGGTGTTTCTACTGGATGGATCACAGGCAGCATCTGCCTCCGTCTGCCTCGGCTGCCCCATCCCGGCTGCCCTGCTGGCGAGAGGGCTGCGGGCCAAGGCACGGCTGTGCCTGGGCAGGCGGGCTGAGCTCTGCCCTGCCCCTTTCATCTTAAAAACAGTGCTCAGACTGCCTCGGGCACAAGGCTCGGGATCACTGCCAGCACCTGACTCAGCGGGCCAGCTTTCTGGGGGCTCCTGCTCCTCTGCCAAGGAAAAAGAGCCAGGGCTTGGTCCCTTTGGAAGCCACTCCTGGTTTCTCCCAAGAGCCTCACTGGGTTAGACACACTTTACGTGAGAAGGCAAACCTGTGGGCTGCTGGTTGGGCTGCACAGTACATCCAGCATTCCAGAGCACCTGGAAAGGTCAGCATCTCACGCATCAGAAAATCCTGGAATTGCAGAACAGCTGGGGTTGGAAGGCACCTCTGGAGATCATCCAATCCAACCATCTGCTGGCATCATGGTCAGCTAGAGCACGTTGTCTGGGACTGTGTCCAGTTGGGGTTTGCACATCTCCAGGGATGGAGATCCTGCAACTTCCCTGGACAGCCTGCTCCAGTGTTTAACCCCTTCCAGAGCAAAAGAAGTTTTCTCTTATGTCTAAATGGAATTACTTGTATTTTAATTTATGCCCATAGCCTTTTGTCTTGTCACTGGGCATTGCTGAGAAAAGGCTGCCTAAAACTTCTTTACTAACCCAATCAAGTGTTTACACACGACTGAAATCTCCCCAAGCCTTTGCTGCTATCTCATTGATATTTTTTCTTTCTTTCTTATGAAACAGCACCAAAATTTAACAAGCCCAGAAAGGAGTCTGCTAAGGAAACACAATGGCTCTGAAAAGTCAAATTCATTAAATTGTTTATGAACACCAAAACCAGCTTTTAGAAAGGATTTTGCAGGATTAGCACCATGGAGTGTTCCCAGCTCTATAATCCTGTACAAGTACGCAGGGTGCTGCTTAAAGATCATCTCACAGGAAGAAGCATTTCCATATTATGTGCCTAAGCATGGAGCTGAGATAACAGCAGGGTGCACATCTCAGCACACAATAGGTGTTTCTTTGTTTTAGGTAAAGGCAGCCAGCCCCAGAAACTGGATCAAACTATTCCCATCTTAGAGGAAGTGATTTCAAGCCTGGATCTTGGGCTCCTGAAGTCTGCTGCTGATAGATCCAAAACACTGAAAGTTTTTCTGGAACTGGGTCCCAGGTGCAATGCTCTTCAATGGGCTGAGATGGTTTGTTCAAGCTTTTAGAAATGTTACTTAGTTTGTTTCATCCTCTTTGGACCTTGCCACTGCAATAAGTAGCCCCTGAAAGCAGGTTAGGTAGGGAATTTCTTGTGTTTTCTCTTGACAAGCATTGCCTCCTCGAGATAGAGATGTCTGCATGCCAGGCCATGATATTCTTCCCAGCATGATTTAATAATGATTTATTTATTTATTTCTATGCTGCATCCTGCTTGTTTGCCAGTGGAAATCTGCCTGGGGGGTTGTTTCATGTGTCTTGCAATGAGATGTGGAAATCTGCCTTCCCAGCTTTACCGAAGCATTCCTGGCCAATACTAGGAGAGGGTGCCAGAATATAACAGCTCCTGTACTACATGGGAAATGCATTATTTGGCTAAAAACTGTTGCTCTTTGGTGGTTCTTCTCTCCTCCACCTTCTCCTCCTTCTCCTCCTCCTCTTTTAGAACTGTTGTTAATGATACATTTAATTTCCAGAAGAAGCAAAGCACTATCTTGCAGCCCTGCCAAGGAGCCTTGTCTGCATACTATACCTGAAATGTAGATTTCTCTTTAGTCATGGACCCACACTTACCATGTTCAGCTTTATTAGTCCCACCCCCTCAAGCTCTTTGTTTAAGAGAAGTGTTGCAACCCACTTTAATCCCTGCTTCCTACAGAATAGAGATAAAAAGTCTTCCCCCAATGTATTGTTTAAAGCTGAGCATTCCACAAGAGACACCACAAGGCTCTTGTTGCAGATTTTATTGCATTCAGATACAAGACCATGTTCAGACTCTGAAGGCCTTCACATGTTGCATGTTGAGACACAGAAACAGGTAAGAAAGAGGTCTGAGGCAAACTTTGCTGGAGTCAAGGCAAGGGCTGCTGTCAGATGACTGAAACAGATCTTTAATCACAAATTCATTTATTTGAGCCAGTGGGATTTTGGAATTGATTTTAGGGGTTTCTAGATATTGGCTTTCATCATTTCAACCAAATCAGCTTCTGACCAGGAGTGTGAGACTGTCCTCCATATACCCTTGACTTTAATTTAGCTAAGTTTCTTTATGGGAGCATCAGCTGCATGTGACCATTTAGGTGAGTTTCAATAATGCTACTCCACACTAGAGAAGAAGAAACATGCAGCAGTGGGGATTATACAGTTTGCCTCCTCATTATGGCATCGTTGGAAAACATTACCACAGATGTTAACAGCAAAAATGCTGAAGATGTCAGAGATAGACTCAAAATGTCCTGAATGTTGCATTAGATTCATTGAAATGATAATGGATTTTTTCAATAAAAACTTAGTGAAAAAACATTAAATGGTTGTCCCATGCCCATCTTCAGGTCACATGAGACGGATCAGCCTGTAAAAGATCTGTAAAATCCTAAGCAGATTTGTACAGCAGAGATGTGGCCACGTTACAGGAAAGCACAGCTTGTCATGGGAAAAGTGTCTGTTTGTCAGTCATGTACCAGAGACATCTGAGCAGCAGAGATGTCAGAATGAAGACATCTTGTTCTGGCTGCAGCTGGCGATAAAAAGATGCAGATTTTGTTTCATGTTTCTTCCTCCCTTCTATTGGTGAATACAACCTGTGGAGGGATGGCAAGCCAGGGGGTCTAAGGTAAAAGTTTCCTATATTTGGCAGGAGAGGCTGGAAAAAAAGGATTAGAGATCGGAATGTATATGCCTCTTGATAAAGTCAGCATTTAAGATCCCTGTTCTTGTTCTTAGCATGCTTCAACCCAACCGGACATGCAGATTCCCACCCAGAGCTTTCATCACTCAGGCTGTTCAGACGGACCACATTCACACTTGCCAGTGCTAAACTGCAGCCCTGAGCTCTGCAGGGTAGTGTGGGAGGAGAGCAAAGTACATCCATTTCTACAGTCTTTTCCCAGGCCTTGTAAATCCAGTTGTGGTCCTGGGTGTAGTTGTGCATCCAGGCTGCAAATTAAAGCTTCAAAGGAAGCTGGTGTGAACTGGTACCTGTCCAGTCAGGCAACTTGGAAAGGCACAGTGTAGAAACATGAGCAGGTATAACAAGTCAGCAGAACACTTGGGTTTACCTGAATCATCATCATACCTTACTAAGGAAGTTGGGGGCTCAGCTAGCAGCAGGAAAACCCCTTGGGAAGTCAAGATCCCAGTCCTAAATTGACTTGAGTAATTTTACTGCTTCTTCTCAGACCCTGAGATGAGTAAATGCATGAGCAAGATCACTGGCATCTTGGGGCAGAAGTGTATGAAAACACACTGAGCTGATTTAATGGAAAGTCAGTAAGAAGCCACAACTGGCAAGGAATGCAACGAGAGACATCCTCAGCGATGGTGTTGAGGTGCCTGAAGCAAGAAGCAAGCAGATCAGGTGGTTGAACTCACTGGACTGCTGAACTTTATCTCCAGGCCTCTTGGCTTTTCGTCTCATCACACATACAGCATCAGGAAGAGGGAAGCAAGAGCCCAGGTATCTCAATGCTCTGACAGAACCAGGCCTCTTGCTGTCCTATTTTGTCCACTGACTCCTGTGTCCTTGGCTGTGTTGTGCCCACCTTCAGGAGTAGGATGGAAGAGCCCTACAACAAGTTGCTCTGGAGCATGATTATTAGGATTTTCTTGGGAGAGATGAGAATTCCTTCCACTACAGCATGTGAGGGACCTTACTGCACCAACTGTAGTGGATAGTGGTTCTTCCAATGCAGCCCTGAGAGAAGCACTCAATTCCTACAGAGAAATGCAGAATTTATTGCATCCATTTGTTCAGCATTTTTATGATTTATCAAGCTTCCTAGTGATTTTTTCTTATTAATCTGAAAAGGCACCAAGTTTTTCCTATAGGCTGGGAATTATTGTTCAGGCTCTTGCCTTTGCCTCTGCTGGGCACAGATCCACAATGGTATATGGTGAGTTTGCAGACATCTGTCATCACATGACATCAGTGGACTCCCCTCTATTTTTGGCAGCCTTTGCCAACAGTGCCTATCTCTGTTTCCCTGAACCAGGATTAGGCTTTTTTTTTTTTTTTAGACAACACAAGTTCTAAATTAGGGGCACACAGGGCTGCAAAGCACGCCATGTGTTAGGTCATCATAGCTTCTGGTGGCTATAACAGTAAATTGAGGCTTCTTAGTTCTTTCAGCACAGAGCCTGCATGAAGTCAGACACATGCACACACATACACAGCCTGTCAAGCTTGGGGCTCTAAGACCCTGGGTTTAACAATATGTGTGACCCCTTCCCCACAGCTCTTCAGCAGACCAGTGAAGGCCATACGTTGAGGGCCAAGTCTGGCCCGTGATGTTGAGTAAACACTTTAACATTATAAGACTAATCCATGTTTCTGACATGTGAATGAGATGTGGAAATGCCTTTCCATAAATAGGTCAGCCTGAGCATCAGCATGGAAAAAAATAGTTCTTGTCTCAGATAAGTGAGCAGCAAGGCAATTCTGTGTATTATGTTGTACATTAGCAAACTGCCCCACAGCTCCTCAAGCAGAAGACACTTTTGAGTGGTTATTTGAGGGGGGACAGATACACAGCAGCAAAAGGAAAGGTTTGAAGGCAGCCACAGGCTAGAGGTATGCACTCACCTCCTTGGTACTGTGAAGTGATGCATATGTATAACCCTCATTGCCTCATTTAGCACCTCAGCAAGGCATGTTTGCTTGGTCTGGACACTGTTAGAGCAGCCACACATATTCTGACAAGCTTCTTTGTCCCTTCCTGTGCCCCTGCATTTGATATATGTGTCAAGAAGAGATAGGCAGTGTGTGTTTAGTTTGCCCCTCCATTCTTCCCTTGACTCTTCATCTTAGTGCTCCATACACAGCACTGTTTCTCACTCACAGTCCAGCCCAATAGATAAAGTATAAAACAAAAGAAAAGCAAGCACCTCTCAGACCCCACACTTACAGTCTGGAAACTGCATCACTTCAATGTGGCCTGGAGCAGCACTAGTAAAAGCTGGTGGATGGGAGATGGTTACCTGCCCGACCTGTTTGGTATCACTGCTGGCATTTTGCAGGTTCTGGAGATGATGATGCAAAGACACCTGAATGCAAAATCAGCTCAAGTCAATCAAGCCAGAGCTGCTGGCATCAGCCCTGGGGGGTGGGAGAGAGGTGGAGGCAGAACCTGGAACCATCATGCTGAATGCTTCGCGCTCCGGGGTGCCGGAAATCGTACTGCTCTGGCATGGAACAGCGCCTGCCTGTGGAGACAGCCTGGGCTTAGCTCCCAGTGAATTTACCCTGCAACAACCAGGTGCACAGGAGTGAAGGGTTTCTGCAGGAGCCAGCCTGGGCCAAAGCTGAGTCTTTGTCAAGTTGCTCAGGTATCTGTGCATCATGCTTCAGGAGTTTTACGGTACCGGGAATCCCGGCCCTGTATTTCCCCAGCTGATGGGGAGTTGTCTATAAATCAATGCCTATATAGCATGATTTGTCTTTAAAGCCCTGAGTTAACTTGGCTGACAGCTGTCTGACAAGAGTATTCATTATCCCGAACGGGGAGGCAAAGGCATTTGCTTAACATCAGGTGAATCAGTGGCAGCCCAAGGATGTGCGCTGAGGGGCTCTGGCTCCCCAAAATGATTCACAGGACTTCACTGCCTCTCATGCTAATGGCTTCCGTGCCCAGAGAGCATTACCAAAAGCTTTTGGTAAAGCCCAGAGTGTGAGAGACATGCCTGCGAGGAATCTTTGAAGAGTCTTGTAAAGACGGGGCATGCAGGAAATGCCTGAGCAATGGCTTAACTGGCCGTACCTCCGTGCACGTGAAGTTTGCTGGGATCTTGTCGTGCACATTAGCCACTAATATCTTTTCAACAGAAGGCGTTTTTCTATCCATTTCTGCAGCTACCTGTCTGAAATGCACTTAGGTAAAGCAATTTGCTTGTATTTAGCTCTAGATCAAAAGCTGTTCTGATATTCAAGTATGTTTGAATTACAATCAAACTCACAGCCGTAACAGCCCTTTCCACGCCTGTGTTATCACTCTGGTTTGAGGCAAGTGAGTGGGAGTTAGAAGGTGCCTGAAAGTATGGGCATTTTTAACAACATGAATGAGTAAGCAGGAACAGTTTTGGCTTGCAGATGTTTTAGTTCAGCTTAGGGGCAGACACTTAGGTAAGCTTTCCTTGAAAGTCTGAACAACTGCAGTTCAGACATGTGCTGCTCCTAGGCGAACACTTCCCTATCTCCTCTCCTTCAAACACAGCAGCTGTGCACTTGTGAGAAGAAGTGGTGTCAAATTAATAGTCAGTAATGGCTAAGAGCTGATTAATCTCTCAGATGAAAGGCACCATCTAATTACAAACTTTTGTCATTGTTTGTTATTATGAAGCCACCACTTAAAGGGCTGTTGCCCCTAGAAATTTTCTTTTTTATGTGTTTATAAGATTTTTTTAATGGTTTGAGTTCTTGCATCTTGCTAATATTTTATTCTCAGGCTTTTTGGGTTTTTTTTCTTTTGGTTCTTTTCTCTAAAAGAAGTTTTTGCCTTTTCTGTTTCACAAAGTTTCTCAACATGCCATATAGGTGGTGTAGACAAGATATTTGCACACCCACACTGAAAATGCTGCCTGAAAGCTGACTGTATTTCCAGGCATGCCTTAGCTGAAAATGCAGTATTTGAGCCTAATCTTTTGTTTCTTAACAGTGTTTCTGTAAACTTCAGTGCTTGTTTGAAGTAGACAACACTTGTGAAAGAAGATGGAAAAGTTCTTAGAAGTAAAAGCTGATCAAGTCCAGCGATGAACTGGTCTGTGTATCTGTGTATGCCTGGGTGTGTATGCGTGCAATGCCAGGCTGCAGCTTGTAAATAAGAACCACAATAACAAGGCAGATATAAAATAAACAGCTCACAAGATCAAAGGGACAAGTACTCAATATACGTGAAACAGAATATCAGACATAGCAGTAAATTCGACCAGCCTGGAAACTTAAACCACTTCTATGTCAAGACCATGGCCGGAATAACTTCACGGAGTTTAGTGGTGAACCAAGGACGAGTTTGGCATGGGAGGAGTTTTTTGTTCTTGGGTAAGTTGTGGCATAATGTTGAAATTATTGTTACTGAAGTATGGTTGACTCAAATTGCTGAGGCTCCAAGCAGGAGTTTGGTTGTTGTGAACGGAAACTGCATGCAAAGTTAACAGAGACTGCTTTAGACAGTGATTGCTTCCAGTTGATTAAAGTAAGATAACCATCCTGCTGAAAACTATAACTGAATTTCCACAGCCATTCACTCTCAGAAGGCTTCAATTAGACTACTGTGCATGCCTTCCCCTGCACTGGAAACCACACTGCTGCTGCTCTCTGAGCTACCTTGACACCTACATGGGCTCTCGTCTCCCACTGCCACGTGTCTGCAGAAGGTGGAAACACACATCTTCAGCTTTCAGATAAGGTGATGAGCATTTTCAATTTCGATCCACACAGCTGTTTCCCTTGGTTTGCTATTACAGTTTGGTAAAGGTTCAAATAGAGGAGCTGAAAATTCTGTTCTTGGGATAAATAATTCTGTTGGGTTTCCTCCTGCAGGACCCTGGTCCTGAGCTGCATGTAGACACACCCCACAGTTTCACTGCTGTGTCTTCAGCACAAGGTCTGTACATTGCTGATGCTTTGCTGGGCAGGGACTGCATGGTGAGTGATGGAACTCAGGGCTTTATGAAATCACAGAAATAATCTAAATACAAAAGTACTGATATTGCTGGGTTCTTAAATGAACAAAAAGCTTCAGACCCCAGGGAAAGTGTAATGATTCAAAATTATATAAGAAATATTACCCTGAACTATCCCTATTTCTTTGTAAAGCAACGAACAACACCATTGCATCTCTGAGTTTTGTGATTCATTCTGCTCCTTTAAATCTCCACCAAAACAGGTGGCAATGATTATAAGTCTTTTTATCTTTTTTTTAAGGTGAAAAGAAAAATCCATCTCTCTAAGAGCTCATGTATGAAAGATGCTCTTAACCTGGCAGGCTCGTGAAAAGACACCAGTGCTGCTATTCTGCAGTAGGAACACAGTGGGAAAAGGATCTGCAAAGTCTTCAGGATCCCAATGATGCCAGATAGTCCTGGTGTTTGACTGATTTATAGGCTGCCCTAAATAACTCAGCTTCCCCTTGCTGATAGCAGAAGTCTGCTTTGCTTAATCCCACTGAACAGCGGAGGGTCGGTGCCGTCTGCACTTCTGATGAGCCTTTGCCTTGTGAACTTACTGATAACACCTCCTCTGAGGAAGCAAGCACTGACAAAGTCATAGTTCCTTTGCTGACCCAAGTTATCCAAAACACTAAATAACAAGGTTATGTTACTTATTATAGGATCTTATAAGAAGCAGCGTGAGATTTAATTTCCACGGTGTATTTCAGTGATCTTGTTATTTCCCAGCACTGAAGTGCTTATGTCCCAGCCATCTCCATTAGTCACAGCTGAATGCCCTGGTGTTATCCTGGTAATGGGTCAGGTCTCAGAGCAGAGCACAGAGGTGTGTGTCTCCAGTGCTGATTCTTGGTCATCCAATGAAAAAGCAGAATAGTGGAAGTAGCAGGTAATGGATGCCAAAGAGAGGTGCAGAGTATAAATGAGAGTGGTAACAGAAATTCATGTTTCCAAGGTTTTCCTGGCAAAGTAAGGCTACAAGAAGCCATATTATAGAATTTTGTTCTTTTCATTTTGCTGCAAGGCATACTGATTACACAAACAGCTCCTAGCTGAAAAAGGGATGGGATTTTGACTTGTTTAAAAAGAAGAGTTTTTCTCTTCACTGTGTTTAGTATTTGCCAGTACTGCTACAGAATTGCTGTCTTGTATGATTTCTTTTTTTCCAATTTCTTCCATTGCAATCTGTTTTGTTTCTGTACCCATATTATGCTTAAAGAAAAGTAGTATGGCCCTACATGGCTTGGGTTTTTTGTCAAAAAATTTATCTTCAAGTGTCTGAACATTCAGAGCTTTTTTTTCAGTAAGTCTTAAATAGGCCACTTTTTCTGCAGTTCAGGAGACTATATTCTGCAACTACCCTTAATCTTATTTGTCCTTATCCTGAACTGTATCGTTTTTTCTTCATCCAGCTGCCATCTTTTTGCTGGGAAAGGCATTTGTGGAAGAAAAGCCATTGATTTTTATCTTCAGTGCCATCTAAAAAAGATATGCATGGGTTTATTCATGTCTGATGTTAAACCAAAATGATAATTTGGAAGCCATATATTCAGAATAGAAATGACTCATCTTTAGGTGAAACTGACCCTAATTAGATCTAGATCAGCCATCGTTTGACAGAGAGAAAGAAAATTCATTTTCTCTGAAATGTGGTAATGGCTAGGAAACTAGCCCCCGAACCTTAAATTAAAAGCAGGTTTTAACATGCTGGCTCCGTTCCTGCCTTCAATATCAGCCTCTGCCTGTTTTAGTTAAATAAATGGTAACAAAAGAAGACAGACTGGGTGACGTTAAATAAAGAGAAATTTAAGAGAGCAATTATAGCATTAAAAGGGGCCAGAGGTGAGGAACTATAAACTTTGTGGAACAAAGTGCAGCATCGCAGTTTCTCCAAAACTTTGTTCATTGAAACCTTGTTAGTTCTGGTCACGCAAAGCTGTTTGTGAGTGAAGGTGCCTGTCCCCAGCCCAGGGCAGGAGCCTGCTCCCAGCATCGGTCTGGCCATGCTCCCAGTGTGCCACTGCCCTGCATGGGCAAGTTTGAGCTGTGGGACGGGAGGTGGCAAGGGTGGATCCTGGGGTGGTCAGTGGCTCTGCTGGTGTGACATCTCCCTGAGCAGCATGTTATTCTGCTTCTCCATCTCACTTTTCATTTCATTTCCATAGCATGAAGGACTTGCTGTTCTTCCTCAAACTGCTAAACATCTTTGGAGAAAGGAGTTTGCAGGAGAATGTCTCTCCGAGCCACAGGTTTTGAAGGATTTGTGTTAAGAGGTAACAATGATGCAACAGCCCATCACAGTCACTTAAAGTCCTAAAAGAACAGTTCTGACCACGGTCTTTTGTAAAGAAATCAAAGATATCACTGCAAAACCAATTGCTCTAATATCATATGGTGGGCAAAGCTCAGAAGATTATGAGCTTAATTCATATAAGCACCTGAGAAAGATGCATAAAGGAGAATTGAATTTAGAAAAATCATCTGGTCCTCACTTGCTTTGAAATATGATGCCTTTGTTATGAATAAGGCTATTTAGGCATCTGTGTTCTGTGTGCATGTGTAGCGAGACGTAAGAAACACACTCATGACCAGAATAGGTCCATAACCTGATGTTCTTGGGTAGTTCAGAACACAAAAAACCCCAGTTCCAGGCTTTCTAAATGTTTAGTTGCAGGAGGAATGATGTGGAAAGGTAAAAGCTTGTGCATCAGCTGGCTTTTGAGCTGAAGCAGAGTCCTGGTGTGCAGTCATCACTCATCATCACCCCGCACCATGCAGGGCCCAAGCAAGCCCAGCTTTCACACATCTTCCTTCTCGAGATTAAACTAAAACGTATCCATATTCTGGAAGCAAAGAATAGTGCCTAGTACAGCTGGATTTCCCTGATCTAGCAAGTCCTGTCAAGGACCAGGGAAGGCATTTCCACACAAGCATTCAGAAACTGGGAAGTGTACCAAAAACTCACAAAAATTTTAAGATTGCTAACTTTCATATTGTTTACTTTTGCCTTTTGTTTTCATACTGTTTCAACTGAAAGGTTTCCAGCTTTTGATAACTTCGAGGGATGGAGGAAATAAATATTCTCAATTAATTACATAAATTCAGGATCTGGGTATTTACAAAAAACCCATTAAATAGTGAAAACTGCAGTGCTAGCTAAAAGCTGCTGAGATCTTCAAGAATCTAATGCCTAATTCAGGATTTCCCTCTGTAATATTATCTTAATATTTTACTGGATACTGAGCATGGTAGAAAGGGGGCAAGGGGGAAAAGTGCTTCCATTATTATTGATCAGATTTTCAAAATCAGTTCCTATGAAAATTAATTAAGGCACTCTAAATTTCAGTATTTAATTCCAGATTCTGTTCATATGCTAGAGTCTGCAGTACAGGTACCTGAGAAGTAAGACATAATCAGTTTGCTCTGAGATCCTTGTACAAAGAATACCTGCATCAAGGTCTCTTATGGCATCAGTTTCCCTTGTGGTTTTAAGGTAACTTTTACAAATGCAGGACATGTTGAATTTTACAGAACTCCTGCTGGTTTCTGGGTCCTGACACCTTTAGCTATCTGAACTATTTGCATCTTAAAATATTCTTAGAATGTAGAAGAGCAGATTTTATGGCCCTAATAGCTTGTTGGTGAATTTCAAAGTGGTGTTATCAGCACTGATGCATAGGTCTGGGGAAATGTCCCTTTTCCCAGGAAAAAAGAGAGGGCAATGTGCATTGGATTCTTTCAGAAAAATGAAAGTGCTTCTTCCAAGCTGATAAAATTTCTTTGAAAGATAAAAAACTCTGTCCTCCCCAGTGGCATTACCACAGGGGGAGCACATCATCTCATACCCCTAAGATTTCTCAGGAAATCCTGTATTTTTCCAGGCCCTGCTGGTACTTGGAAGGCACTCCTGACAGAAGGCAAAAGGGTACATGTTCCAGTTGCCTTGTATAAGGGTTTTGGATTGTTTGGGGTTTTTTCTTGGTGTGGAGTGGGAGGAGGGAGAAGAGGTATTCTTTCAGTTTAAGGGGATTTTCTCAAACTGGTTGCATGATTTAGTCCCATCTCATGCTCCAGGTCCCACGTCAGCTCCCAATGAGCCTGGCTCATTAACCTGGTTCTAGTTCATCCTGCCAGCACATTTTGCTGGAACTACCCACACACTTCACTCTGGGCATGCTGTTGAGCACTTTGCCAGATTAAGACTTTTACTGCTCGTCTAAGAACTGATTTAATTAAAAATTATCACCTTTTTCATATGTGTATTCCAAGAGCATAGAGTACAGGTTTTGCAATATTTGCTTGCAAACAACAAAGCATACAATTTTCTCTAATAATGAAACCAAAATGGTTTGAAAGGCAGAACCTTGTGAGTTGAGACAATGATCTATACAGTCTTTTACAGCAGCTGTCTTATACTTTTTATGCTTTAATGGTATGCATCTGCTGCAGAGGGTGGTGCTCCCACGTAGCTAAGGACAGGACATTTATTAGAAGAAACAAAGGGATTTAAGTCTCTGTTTTTTAGGTATTAAGAGTTCTCCATGTCCACATCCTGAGAAGGACAGCCATATCAAGATAATTTCATTGCTGTTGCTCTGTGTGTGTCAGCTCCTCCATGACTAATGTGTCCCATATTCTTATCATCCAAATCTTGACATCAGATGGTTTCTTTTAGAGCGGGATGTGATTAAGCATTGCCAGCACAGAGACCTGAGAGATCAGCTTGCACGCCTTACTTTCAATGAGTCTGTAACCGGCACACTGAGAATAAAGACTTCCTGAGGAGGATGAAAATAGCGCCCATATGTAACATGAAACACTAGGTTTTGAGCCTGCAGAGATCCACCTGAGCCCAGAAGAAGAACTGAACCCTGCATGTCCCTGTGAATCCCAGCATTTCACTTGGGCTTGCAGAACTAGTGCTGGAGCTGCAATGCTGCCATCTGTTTACCTTTAAGAGGAACCTGAGGGGTTCAGGACAGGGGTGAGTGGTCCATACATCACATGGAGATGAGGAAACAGCAAAAGTCATTCACTAAGCTCCAGAGACCAGCTTGTCTCAGCATGCGTCACTGGATGAAGTCTGGCTTAGCCAGAGCCCTCTAAAGTGATGCTTGCCCCATACCCTCCCGGTCAAACGCAACAAAAATAAAAACCCACAGCCAACACAGACTTCTTTCTTGTAACCAGACATCTCCCAGCAACCTGCACAGCAGTGCCACAGCTCTTGAAGATCACAAAAGCCAAAAACTAAGCACCAGCTTCCGCAGCCTGACAGAGCTGTCTCCACCAGTACCTCTGCAGGCAGCACTGCTGCTGCTGTGCCCATGCGCATCTGCTCCCTGGCACCAAGAGGTTTTGTCTGCAGGTCACCCAGCATGGGGGGATTCACACCCTGGGTGGCCCCCAGGCTGCTGCTGCTTCTACAGATGCCTTTCCCTCTAAGGCTTCTCACAACTTTGTTGTTTCATCTCTTCTTTCATATGTATCTACAGCTTCCCTGGTATGAGTTTTTTTATAGAGAGCAAATCCTATTTGTCAGTGTTCTGACAAAATGACAGAATGAGTTAACTAGAGTGGAGGCTTTTTCTTCACATATAGGATATTTGTTCTAAAGACGGGGCTTAGAAAGATAAATGGTTTGATGAGTTTATATCAGGTAAATTAATTAAAAAGTACTTTTGTTCTTGGAGAAGGTTTTCTCTCTGATACTCTGATGTCCTTGAGAAAACAGGATGAAGAACTTTTTGGTTTGATCTTTTAAACAGAACTTTGTTTATTCTTTTAATCAGAAACTTTTTTTCACCCAAGAACTTCAAAAAGAAGTGCAAACATTTTCAGGGATTACTTTGAAATGAAGGGTTCCATTAGATGTTAAATCAAAAGTTTCAGACTGAGTCTCCTTGTCTTATGTTTTCTTGATTTTTTATTGCAAATTCTAAAAAAATTCCTGTATTTGACTTAAAGTTACTTTTCTTATCGAGTAGGTATTGTAAATTTCTAGCCCAAGATAGGTGTATGTCCATGCACTGATCAATGCTGTATAAAAAGCAATAGTAATTTAGTAATGGCTTTGTTAGCTAGACTGTTTCCCACAGCCATGATAATTTGGGTGTATTCCAATAAAAAAACCCCAGTCATACCCTGTGAAGTGTGGCCCACTGTTATACATCACTATACTGCTACCATATCTACTGAAAGATTTGTTCTGCATATCTTCTTTTTCTACCAAACTTTGCCAAAGGTCATGAGAACTGTAATATAAAGTTCATTGAAGAGGTGTGGAGATGTGATTCCTTAGCAGCTGGGACAAATCTGTTACTGTAGAGACAAAGGACAATTTTCTCTGGGCTGCTTATGGGGATAGTTTTACTTGAATTGACTGTTACCTTGGTATACATGAAAAAGCTTTAACATCTTCAGTGTCCCTCTCCTTTGAAGCAGTATAAAGTGTCTCTGCCCCTTTTCTTAGGCAAATGAGCTTCCTGGATTCCTTTCAACATAATTTGTACATAGCACTTCAGGTATGATGGTTCGGCTGTCTTTAATTACATTCCCATATAGAATTAACAGACAGTTTTTATCAAATGATGGTATTACTTGTTCTGCCTCGTCCCATTTGTTTTTGATCCTACCCTGTAGCTTGCCTATCCCCACAATGGAGCAGAGTACACCCTGAAGTGAGATCTTGTATTGCCAAGGCTTTTCCTCTAAAGCCAGTGTTTGCCCACTCTGCTGATGAGAAACTGCCACTCCAAAGAGGTGCATTTGCCTCAGGATTTGTCTCTTCTTCATAGTTACGGTTTTCTCTTAGATTTTCCCGGTTGTGTCAGCATGTGGGGTCCGGTGACTTGGCACTGTCACATGCATCTCCTTTCTCTTCTGCTTCTCCCTTGGCTGTCACTAGGTCAGGAGGTCCCACTTCATGCAGGGAGACCTCAGAAGGACTCCAGCCACTCATGGAGCAGTCAGCCAGCCACGCTGCTGTGTGAGACTCACCGTGCGGCAGGTTAACTCTGCATCAGCTACGGAGTCCCCCTCAGGCAGGGAACGTCACAGCGATTTCTGAGCTGGGAATACCTCGGCAAGGTTTGGGGAATGCATTAGGAAAACAATAAGGTTGAAGACTTGCACGAAGTCAGAAAGCGCCATGTGGGAGGTATGCATAGCCTGAGCTCAGCCCCTCCACATCCCTGAGATGCCTGACACCCTGTAATTATAGGCTCATAGACATAACTTGTACTCAAAAGTTTCACTTCAACCATAGATCCACAGAGACAGCATCTCATTTTGGTGTAGCCATCCTTAATTTCTTTGACCTAAGCTTCCCAATTGTGTCTTTTGAATTTGGCATTTAATACAATCCATTCTTTTTCTCCATTTCCCAAATAGTCTATGGAGCCAGACTAATCGCTGCTCATCAAATGCCCATTGTGTTCCTATTTCCCTGTCCCATGGTAACAGACACTTTTATTGTGATTATTCATCTGCTGTTCTTTCATTAATGAAAGATTTAGATTTTGCTGCCATAAGGCCTCTTCAACAGCTTTATACTTGAACATGATTTCAAACAGAAACCTGTTCTTTGGTACCGCCTAGTAATGACACTGGAGGGTCTTTTGTAGTTTCTTGCTTGGTCAGTGACCATAAGAAATGTCCACTTCAAGGACTGATGATGTCCATTCCCTCTTGGCAGGCTAGTTGTCAACCCACTGCAGCCTACATGCCCCTCAGTAAGGAGCCGTAAGGGAAAGGATCACCATTATTTTTTTAGCATCTCTTCCTCCCACCATGAACTCGAGTATGAGGCTGCTTGGAAAAGTTTCCCACACCTTTGAAGTCCAGTTGAATCCCTCTGCCTGTATGTGTCTGCTCTAGCCTGTGCCAGATTGGGCATATATTGCCTGAAATGTCATTGGGTAAGCCCAGTGTGTTGCATGAGGAATATGTTTATTAAGGGAATGCCCATTCTCCTGCATGGATTCTGGGCTGTCATCACTGCCAGGTCCTTGCTGTGTCCCCAGGAGAACTGGAAGTCTTGCTCTGCCTAGAAGGCTGCGTGCAGATCAACTCTCCATACTCTTTGCCCCAGCCTACTTTTCCCTTTAATTAAGACCAATCCTGTTATCTAGAACTTGGGGAAAATTAGGATACATTTAGCCTTGCATTGAGTAAGTGTATTTATGATCATTCTTGGTACCATAAAACTGTCTTTTCCAGGAAGACTGTCTCCAGTATTGCTTGCTCTCAAGGACTGTCTGTCTTTATAGGTCTGGTTTGTGGTATAAGTGTCTGATCTTTCCAGGCATAGAGACCACCGTATAGACTGAGTAATGGACTATGCCCTTTGCCTTAGTTTATTTAAGGTCTTTAGTGATAAAAGTAGAGGAAGAAAACCTGTCCTTGTGCTGCACTCACTTTTATAGATCATAGTCTTCAAAGAAAAAATCTGTTAGTGGGATGGTGATGACGGCATATTTTTAATAGGGTGGAAAGCTGTCCTTCTCTTAACCCTTGGAGATTAAGCTGTCCTTCTCTTAACCCTGAGTCAGTCCTCCACTAGGTTCCTCATTATCTCTTTCACTCCTTCCATTCTGTTCCTTCTTCCCCTCTTCTTTAACCCGTTAGATATGCACATTTTTACATTGCAGATTAAAAAGTAGGCCAGATCCTCCTCAGAAAAAAGGCTCTATGCTCCTACTTGTCCCTCTCCTTACAGTCATGGAAAGTGATGTTGGAGTTGTCTCGCAGCTCTGTCCCTCACAGATCACACACCCATAGCACAGAGACCTGGGCAGTCTCTGCTGTCTGCCTCCTCTTTCTCAGGTTCAAGCTTTTTCTCACACATCTTTTTTCCATGTCCTTTTAGCTTCATTTTTATTATCACCTGTGTCTCTGAGCGTATTTTTCGTGGAAACCCATTCCACTCCTGTGTGTGAACTGCCTCAGCAAGGAGCACTTCACAGCCAGACCAGGCACCTCTAGAGCCCCAGCCTTCTCAGGAAGGGCAGGATGGCTGTTCCCTGCCTGTAGTACAGCAGCACTTCCAAGACCCCACTGCAGAGCAGGTTCCTCCAGACAATTGGCTTCACAAGATGGTGCCTGCCCAAAACTGCTTCTAATTGGAGTGTAAGGCAAAACACCATGTGAGAAACAAGAGGTTTGCAGCACACAAGAAACTAATGAGGTAATACTCAGGGAGTAAACTTATATAGTGAGATAATGAGGCTATAGTAACCTACATTAAGATTATTCCCCAGAGGCTTGTTTTTGTAACTATTCTAATGTGCAGTCCCACTGCTGCCCGTCATGTGCCTTGCTACTGCTGTCCTCCAGGTCTGAAGGCCTGAAACAGCCCTGTTGCTTTTGAGTTTTCAGAGGAGCAGAAAGCATCAAAATGCCTAACTTCAGACAGGGGATTGTGTTCAGTGTTTGCAGAGGATGGTGAGAACAGCTCCTGGGGCGGATATGAGGAGAGCAGATTCAGCCTGCCTGGCTCAGGTGGTGGAGATGCCTTTCAGAATTCAGTCTTTCAGCACAGTTCTCATGTTCTAGCAAGTTGTCAGCCTGCTCTTTGAAAAGGCATCCATGTAACTCTGTGAACACGGTCCTTTCAGATCCCTTCACTACTGAGCACTGCTCTGTGAACTCAATACTCTGAGCGAGGAGTTCACACAGTTCAACCTTTTTTATACTTTTCCTCTGGTGCATCATTCTCATTTTATAGCAAAGTCACTTGAATTTGACCTGAGCTGTCACAGCAACGGAGATTCTGCAAGCTTTGAGGATAACAGATTTGTTTCAGAAAACAAATCTACACTCTTCCATAAGCCTTGAACTGACTTGATTTGCCCGCAGTAACTGCATTCTTGTGACAGTAGTGTGGCCTGTAAAAAAAGCATTTAATATTTTCTAAAATCCTCCTGTCCTTGACTTTTCTGTAAGATACTCCCTATATACATAGACATTCACAGCCAGACTGACTGCTCCTTGTTGCCCTTCTTGCTAGAGAAGTGTCAGCCCCGAGATGACTGGAACATTTCTGAGATAACAGACGTAGCTCCAGTTTTGAACTGTGAATAGTATGTGGGGGCTGAACTGCTCCAGATCAAGCAAGAAAGTTTAAAAAGTAAAGGGATGAAAAGCAACATGGGAAATTCTTGGTTAATGATGAGCGTTGGATAGACCGGCACAGATACTGTGACAGTCTTAGAAAAGAGAACTCTTTGATTACTCAAGCACTTTATTTTGCTAATTGCAAAAAGGTTACTTCAGTCTAATCAGTAGTTCATAATAACAGATCAAGCATATCATCACATACCTTATCTACATAAGAATATGCACTAGTTCAGTTCAACCTGGTGCCATGTGTTGCATGAATATTCTTATTTAATTTAAGAATGTATTTCAATTTATTATCAAACTGCCTTGAGCTCATATACAGTAAACCAGAAAAAGACCTGTCTCAGGAGATTGCTGAGTTAACCACACACTTTCAGAGCAACTTGTCTCACAGGGTGTGGTTCCTCTGGCAGTCTTGTAGATATCTTTATCTGAAGTGGTCACCACAATCTGAGTATCTGGAGTCAGTGAATCTAGGGCACAATTCATTCCATCCTAAAGCAGATGCATGAATGAGATTAGTTGAATTATACCATATGGGCATCTCTCCCTCCCCATTGTTCCTAAATGGAGCTAAAGGTGACAAGCTCAGCTGAAGAGCTCTTGTCTCTGATGCTCTGCACTTGGATCATGTAACTTGACCTGTCCTGCTCCAGAGAGGTAACCTGAGCCAGACTGGACACAGGACCCAGCCCCACCGTGAGGTCTGGGAGGGAAGAGTCTGACTCTGCCTTGAGTGCTGGTGGATCTGTGTGGGGCTGCAGAACATAAGACCTGAAGTATTTGATTATTGCCACTAAAGGCAGGGACAGCAGTAGCCTCAGAAATGACAGAGAGAGAGGAAAGGAGCCTAACGCCAAAGTGCAGTGAGCCTGTGGGGTGCTCAGGCTGTTCAGCTGACTGCAGAAAGCATCTTTATGGGCCTCTCACATTTCCTAGGAAAGAGATATGGTACAGCTAGTACATTTGCAGGAGAGGACGACAAAGACATGCATGATCTATATATGCAAAAGAGTGGAGACAGCTGAACTCACAGGCCAGGGGACTCTGAAATCCCTAGGGGGAGAAATGATGACGGGTATCAATAATTTTAAAAATGCAACCCCTGCTCCAAGGATCAGGAAAACCTAGAGGGCGGCAGGCAGCCACCTTGAGGGACAGTTGTCCTTTCCCTTCTGTCTCAAGACAGGCAATGTGAGTGATGGAGTCTGGAGGTGTAGTTAGTGTTTGAAATCGCTGATAAGAAACCTCGGGTACCCTCTGCTGTACAGGGCACAGGATACCTGAAAGCCATCACTCTGCTGACCGTCCTGTTAGCTTTTCCTTGCAGTCAAAACTGTGACTTGTCAGGAGCAGCAGATCTGCTCCTCTTGCATCCTCTCCCTGGCCTCCTCCAGGGCACACAGGCAGGGTAAGGACTTGTAGGACAGAAGAAAGAGGGAGCTGCCTCATTTATATGTCAGCAGTTCAGTTTGGGGCCACAGCTCGCTCACCCCCTATGGGCTCCTCCATGAATGATCCTACAGATACACTGAGCTTTCATGAATCTCATTGGTTTTGGAAAGAAATCTGACTACAGGTGTTCAGAAGGCAGAAATTCACTTTGTGAAATATTTTCATTTAACAATCTTTTGGTCCTATTTGCTCCTAATAGGAACACCCCTCTACCCTTTTTGGAATATCCTATACATAAAAACGTAGAAAAGATGATTTTGTATGGCGTTATCTGATGTTCAATTCACTACTGACTATTAAAACTCGTAAGATAGTCTCCTTGTTATTCTTCCCCTTAAGAAAGAGAAATGGTAACTCAAGAAAAATGGTTTCTTGAAGTGTTTTGATGTAATTGAAAAAGCATCATGTGTCACAAAATGGTGGCTGTTGCTTTGGTTGTTTTCTGATCTATTTCTCCCCAGAAAGAACTAGGGATGAACTTGGGAGTAAAATCTCCTGGGATGTTAACTGTCTTTATGGGACTTGTTAAACTGCTGAGTTCCGAAATGTTTGTCATTCTGATGGATTGGGTAGAAAAGCTTCAGGTCACAGAGGCCAGGCCTGCGGTGTGACAGCCATGGCCTGTAGCTAAGCTGAGCCTTGCTGATCCAGTATGCTACAGTCCTGGAGAAGGACATACCTTCCCTGAAACTCTTGGCAAAAGATAAGATGCTGGACTTGGTGGTCATGCTCAGTGGAGGGGATCCCGTGCCTCTCACAGGACAGTGTGAACTCCAATATGGAGCACTGCAGGTGAAAGAAAAAATAAAAAAATGAGAGCCCACCGTGAAATAATTGTCCAGATTAAATAACTAGGTCTAATTAAGTTTTGGGAGAGCTTTTCAAATTCCAAAGGCTTCTGAGTGTTTAAATTTTTCTGACATCCTTCTATTATCTGAGATATTAAGGTAGTTAAAGCCTGAGAAAAATGTAAGCTATGTCTGCATATTTTGTGTGGTGCTATCAGTTAATCCGAAGGCTTTCTCAAGGAATCTGGTTCTTAGTCTGGGATTTAGAAAAATTACATTAATGTTCCTTTCCCTCCAACCCTACAGCCATTAGATTTAAGTTACAGTCTCTCCCAGCCTGATTGCTACAAGTTCCTGCTCTTGTGTCTCTTGGCACTCATTCCTCTCTCGTGAGTCTGCAAAAACACTGCTGCCCACCTTGCTGCTCTCTCTTGCACTCACTGCACCAGCACCACCCGAAGCCATCCCATGACTGTCCTCTCATGTGACTCAGTCCTGGGTCCTCCACAGCCCAGCCAGGTATTACTCACCCACACTTTTGGTCTGGATTCCCAGTTCAGAGCCTCTTCTTCCTTGATCTCCCGCATATCCCTGTTTTCTCATGAGATTTTGAAGGATACGAACTCAGAAAACAAGGTCCTGTGGCACCTGGCCCAGACAATGAGGAAAATCAAATATTAGAGGTAGAGGTTGGGGTGCTTCTTATGCCTCAGGAGGAAATTGCTTCTGTCCCTTTTGCTGAACCCACTGGTGATCCAACCAGCTGTGGACCAAAACTGCAGGTTAGCAGAAGACCTGACACCTGGGATCCATACAGCTCTTAGGGGAGTAGCTGTGGTCATTTCTGCGGTGTATAAGAAGAATTAGGCACTGCAAAAAATTAAGGCAGCAAACTGGTGTCTAACTGCAAATCCAGCAGAGCAGGTGCTGCAAATCTAGACCCTTGACAATGGTGCCTTGGCACACATGGCATGTGATGGAGCTGACATGATGAAATTTCTCTCCCCAGAGTTCCTTTCCCTGCCCAGCAATGCAGCTTTGGACAAAATGGTTTGGGAACTGGGAATGTGGGCTCCTTCCACTATTGCCTTGTGGGTGCTCCACTCTGGGATCCATCAGCTCTCTGAGACTAGCCAAACTTGACCCAGTGTGTTTTGCTGGGTGGGAGGGGCAGGAGAAAAGGCTTTTAGTACCGATCTATTGAAAGGTGCAATAAAGACAAACACTTAAGGCAGGATCTTCCCCACCCAATCCTGTAGTTTCAACCATCACATCTGATGGGTTGAGCGCTAGCCTGTATGTAAACTATCCAGCAGGTTTATACTGCAGAGCATCCCAGAGTTCTGGCTGGCAATCCTGCTGCCAGAGGGACCTGCTGGGGCTTGCCAGACTCCCACTTGATCTGGGTACTCTGCACTCTTCTGCATAAAACTCAGCCCATGGAAGGTGAATGTGAAGGTGCTCCCTGACATGTCCTGGTGAGCTGGAGGGTAAACCCAGGTTCTTCCCAAGAGCCACTTGCAGTAAATGGCAGAGGAGAGCATGGAGGAAAGAGATACACAGAAGGGAAAGTAAAAAATACAAGAAAGGTCAGCCAGGATGAATTTCAGTAACTGACAGAAAAGATGCAAGAGAAATGGCCTTCTGAACTCTCAGAAATGTTGTTAAGAAAAAGAAAAAAAAGAAAAATTAAAAAAATAATGTTTAGGAATTTTTGTACTATCAAAGAGGTACTAAGGGGGCTAGATTACAGAGAAGGATTAAGGGCCAAAATCAATAACCCGTTTTAAACCTAGCATGACAACAGCTGGCAAGGGACTCTAGGAAAGGAGAGGAATTGTTTAAAGGTCATTGGAGTAGCTGGGAGTTAGGAGATGAAGCTGAACATCAGCTTGCTCATGGCTGATTCAGATTCCCTTGAGTCACTGCTTCTATTGATGAATCCAAGCCTCTGAGGCTGAAGGACTGTGTCAAGAGAAAAGGACATTCTCTTCTGGGAAAGGCTGACAACAGACAACAATGATGAGTGCCTTAGGCAGGGACTTGAGCCAGCCTGCCCAGCAGATCATCACATCCTGCCAAATTGTGCTAAATGTAAAAAACCTGTACCCGGCTCTCCTCCTCTAAAGAGCTCCCACAGGGAAAGGGGACAGGGTGGGTTTGCAGCACTTCTGCAGGGAACTTCTGTCTGGTTGTCATGGCAGTATACCATTCTGGTCTCTAACACTTTTCTAAAGCTATATATATATATATATATATAAAAGTAATAGGATTAGCTGGCTAGTTACATTGCTGAGGCCTAAATGTGATTAGTAATTCAAACTCATTCTATTTCTGGATTAAATTCTTAGACTGGAGGTCACTTTTCACAGAAGAGAAATGGTGCTCATCATTCTAGGAGCTGGTAATTCTGTATGTGTAGTTTGATGTGTGCTAGCAACATCTCCTGCAATTAGAGGGGCTTTCTGTTGCGGTCTCAAAGGTTGCATTTACTGATGGTCTCTTCTTCACTGCAAATGAAGTTGCCTGACATAATTATGTGGAAAGACCAATTGTTCAGTGTTTTACTATCATTTAATAAGGAGACATTTTTTCATCACAGGATAGAATTTGACTTAATTTAGTGATCCAAAGTGAAAAAATATGAGCCCTCTAAGGCTAATTTAACTCAGGTTTCAGTTGCACATGCAGAGTATTTCTGACTGAGGGAGAATCAAAAGCCAAAATGAAAACAGTTTCTAAGTGTTGTTTTATGTACTAAATGTATCTATTAAGGGGTCTGGTTTGACCAGGCAGATTTGATGAATGCAATATGTGTAATGTTTCTTGGTATTTCCCTCTTTCAAGATATGTAATCATTGTTGTCATGCAGCCTATGACATCAGAGACGCAATCCAAACGTGTTCCTTCAGCACTAGCTTGACATGAAGTGCTTTTGAGAGAGACCCTCTGTGAAGGGAAAATATGTTGAATTCCTTTCACAAGAGAATACCTTAATATTCATAAGGTATGTGGTCCTAGAGAAGCTGCAGCAACCTTAGCGGTTTGAAAAGAGGTATCACTGCAAACGGGTATAAAACCACAAACACAGTGTTTGGGATTCAAAGATGTGTTTTGAACTCATGTTACTTGTCCACAGTAGTACATTTTGTTCCCTGATTTCCACATCAAAACTGGCTGCCATGAGATTTGGAGCCCTTAGGGACATTTGAGTGGCTGTTGGGCCGTATTGGCAATGCTTGCTGTGACAGCCGCATGTCCAGCACCATGACAGCCTATTTCTGAACTATCAAACCAGAGAGCACGGGTTCAAAAACTGTACCAGGACCTAGGAAACAGCATGGTGCTGTGCTTGTATTGGGCAAAGGCTGAACAAAAAGGTACCTGTATGTGCAAAAGCCAAAGAGCACCCAGGGTGCTTCCTGCTGAGGGATCACTGGTAGATTTTCTCTGCAATCATTACTGCTTTGTTCTTCCTAAATCAGTTACAAGACTCTTCATAGACAACCATAATATTTGTTTTGTTTATCCATAGATTCTTGCAGCTCTGAGAATTGTCCTTTCCTCCTCCTGAGAGTGGGATGAAAAAGACAGAGTGGGCACCACGCAACCAATGACACACAGGATCTGGGGAACACAGCATTCCAGCCAACCAGGATCTTTTGGGAGCTGCTGCAGGAGCCAGAACCACATGGAAACCTGTCCTGGGAGCAAGAACTGAGAGCCTGCATGTGCCTCAGAGGCAGCAGGGGCAGCTTGGCCAGGTATGCCTCACTGAAATGAAGCACAAAGCTGTCCTGCTGGAGCTGGAGCAGGTGCCCAAGAGATGTCACCTGCAATCGGTGGCAGGAAATGGGACAGCACCTTGGCACATCCCTCAGCCTGTACTCCAAGTCATCTTGATCTCCACCTGTGGTCACCCTTTGGGTCATTCTGCCACCAATTGCATGGCATTTCTACTCAGTACCAGCCTGTGTGTTCTACCAACCCGCTACCCAGGGGACTCCAGGGGATCCCAACACACCTTTTATTACTGTGTTGACAATAACAAGGTACATCACTTGTACCTTGTTGAATTTTGGCCATGGTGTAGAGATTGTTGGAAACAACAAAGGAAGGTTTTCATCAGTTCTCTGAACAAGGATGAACAGAATTACGCATTTGTTTAACAATCAGTCGTGCATGAGATGTAACAATTTCCAGTTCCTGTTTCTTGTCTATCCTCCTGTTTTTAAAAAGTATTCAATAAAAAGAAAATGTTGCCCAAAGGAAGGATTTAATTATACCTACCTTTTCATTGCCTCAGCTAGAGTGCATAAAACTGCATTTTACGCTCTGATGTTGATCAAATTTTTGGGTACTAGTCCAGATACTTTGATAGTATTCCAAAGTAAGTGGGTGAGTATTAAAGAAATTAGTCTCGGTCTATAGTTTTATAGATCAGAGCAGGATTACTTCAATTTAAATAATTGCATAGTTGATATAGCTGCAAAAACTACATGCTCAAAAAAAACCCCAGCTTTGTCCAAACAAGCATTTTATTTGACCCAATATGAAACATTTCATTTATTTTTCATGAGATAAGACCTTTTAAAAATAATTTTGCTGGCTTTCAAAATGAGTTTTTGAAAGAAAAATGCTGTTTCATTTTAATAGCATCAGAACAAAAAGATTTGACTTTTCTGATCTTGTCTCACTAATCTCCATTTCTGTTCAAAATTATTAATTTAATTTTATCCCAATTCACAATTGGATTTAAAAACAGAAATATGCCATCTGGCCAAATCTGTGAGAGATGTCCTTTTTACTTCAGTGTCCCATTATTGTAGTGACAGGCCTTGCACCATGCTATTGGGGAGAAGGAGACAGGAAGGAAGTCTGTAAGAAAAGAAGGATAATTTAATGTCAGGTATTTTTCACAGTATCCCATACAATACAACTAAAGACACACTAAATATAAAATCCCTACCAACCAGATCGTAACAAATTCAGTGTTGTGGCTTGTCGGTGCCTCCACACCAGAAATCTCTCTAGATACTTAATTATTTTACCAAAAGTGGCAGAACAAGACACTGCAATTTTTAACAGAAATGAAAGACACTGATGCCATGAAGAAAGTAAAAATCCCATGGCTTTAGACCATACTATATCCAGGGAAATATGGCAGTATTAAAGGTGAGGTGTTTGTGACTTGCAGCAGCAAGATTGCTACTTCTGCAGAGGATCATCCTTTATTGAATTGCATGGGCTAACAGTTCATTCTATGATAATGCAAATCCCATAATTCAGTAATTAATTAAAAACAGCATTTGATTTTAAATCTGAAATCTGGGTCTCCGAAGAAAAAGAAAACAAACAACAAAATAGGGAACTCCAGGATAGATCTCCAACAAAATTAACAGATGCCCAAAATACTGGAAAGATGCTGTGATTTTCTAATGCTAACTGCATAATGCACATTGCTGCTTTAAATTCAGGCTCAGCACTGTGGGACACAGATAGAAGTAACACCTTAACTTCAAACTTCTGTCGCTTTGACAATCATGACCTTGTTTTGCATTGCAAAGTTACAACCTTTTTGCAGATGTTGCCGAGAGACATTTGACCAGAGGAGGGGAATAGCCAAACATTTTTGCGTCATTGAGAATTTGGAGGCTTTTTGGGCCGGGTGATGGCCATAGGAGCTGGATATGGCTGCTAAGTATTTAATAACAGACCAGGATATATGTAGATACATGCTCTCCGTTTGTGTGATTGGATGCACATTTTACATTAATTAATACTGGGGGAGAAATGCTGGGCCATGCTTATGGCTGGAGCCAGTGGCAGGCACATGCACAGCAGTGTGCTGAACGGGGGCCTTGTACAGGACTGCAGGGCACTGGAGGTCCTCCCTTCTGCAGGGAGAGTGAGTGCTATTTGTCCTTGGTGGAGAAAGGAGGATGTTTACCCTGCTAAACTCCAGATTTTTAATCCAGGAGATTTCTGCACAGGGTATGGAGAGCTGACTTCCATCTTCCCTAGATTCTCTTCCGTCCTCATGGATGTTTGTGGATATCAGCAGGTGGGGCTTTTAAACACAGCACCCACGTTACCTCCTGAAGTCAGGAGATACATTTTTTAAAGCTGTGGCTTATTTATGGTGGTGTTGGTGCTTGCATAATGCCTATATACCTCACCTCCTGCAGCCCCTGCACACAGTCGTTCCTTCTCTTTCCCTCAGACCACAAGCACATGAGGAGGTTACGTTCTGCTCTCACAGGTTTTGTCTGAGTTCTGTTTTCTCTATTCACCATACTGTCTCTCAAACTTGTTGGATTTCCCCATAAAAATTTTCCCACAAAACCCATTCTCCTGATGCTGCACTGGTGCCACCAGCCCTTTTCTGTGCCACGTTTCCCCCTACCTTTAGTGCTGCCCTTTCCCAGCAGCTTTCCCATGCTGCTCAGCTGCTGAGCCTGGTGCTGCATCCCAGATCCTCCCATTTAGCCCTCATGGGACTGAGGCTTGGGCCATTCTCATGGGACACAGCAAGGTCCCTATTGGTAACACACATGCCTTGCACGAGGCACTTGGCTGTACGTACAGATCAACAAGTTGCTTTCACTCTGTGTCACAAACGGGACATTCCTCAAGTCACTATCAAAAACCATGGAGTGTGAGAAGGGCTGCTCTATTTTACTGGTTTCTCATGGCTGCTGTGCTCCCTCCCCACACCAGTGCCTGTGTGCTGGGCTTGCCTGTGCTATGACATGCGACCAAACTTTGCCACATGCTGATGCCTTTTTCAACCTAGAAATGAAACAACACACACTTTCGAGATAGTATTAATATAGGAGGTAACATAAAAGCTGGTCCTTATTTGGAGGCGTCTTGATTTGAAAGACAGGTGTCTGTCAAGGAAGGCAGGAGCCTCCCCTGAAATGGAAAATGCAACGCCCCTTCCCTCTGAATTATTATAATTTTTAAATTAAGGGGCTTTCAGGCAAAGATATGAGGGACAGGAATAACAGTTCTTTACTTATATATATATATATATATGTATAACAAGGCAAAGAAACACCAATACCTATGGCAATAACAGCAAACAGAACCACAAACCCCGTGCCGGCCTCTCTCGGCTGTCGGGCCCTTTCCCCGTGGGTGCAGTTCCG
>VZTI01001820.1:672954-774284 GCA_013397865.1 Struthidea cinerea | reverse complement strand
CAGGGCGGCTGCAGCCCGGCTCCCGACAGGGCAGGGAAAGGCGGGCTTGGGAATCGTGGGTTTTCTCCGGTAGAAGAAAGGCAGCTGGAAAACCTGCAGCAGCAGGACGGATGGCAGCCTCTCTCCCTCCGAACGAACGAAGAGAGCCCTCCACCAGCCAGCCCAGGTGAAAGAGGGTGGCTCCCCGGACCCCTCCCACTGTGGCCAGGTCTTTTGTTTCTCCCAAGCACCCAGCGATTTGTTGCTGTAGTAACATGTGTGGGGGAAAAATTCCTCAAGAGAGAAAAGAAAAACAGAAGGTGAACTCCCAAAACCCCAACAGGAGGCCTCCAGGGGCACATATGGAAAATGTCGACAAAAGCCCACCCTCACAGGGTGAATACAGTTTTTATAAGTTCAGTAAATTAGCATAATTGAAATTATGAGCATAAGTGGTAATGCAATTGCCTCAGAGACCAAGCCCCTTCTAAGACCTCCCCCTTCAGATGGAAACTGAACTTGTTGATAAAAATGTGTCTCAAAGAGCTGGTTTTTGGCCTTGGTTTCCAAGGAGAACCAAGATAGGATAGGGGCTTTGAAATATGTTTTGTCTTTCTGCCTATCAGAGCAGGGAAAAGCACTGGCAAGATTAGCGATGAATGCAGTAACAGGCTTCAGAGCACCAAATATATGTATAAAAAAATATAGAGAATACGTAAAAGGAAAAAAGGCAAAAATCAGTAGGCATCGATGCTAGTCAGCATCTTTCATCCTTCCCCTCAGGAGAAAAAGCAGTTGTGAGTGTGTGTGTTCATGCTTCTTTTGACTACCTATGGCTCAATATGCGTGTTAGGTCATAGAAGTGCACCCTCAAAGAAAGGAGTGAGGAGGCCAGTGATGGGCTATGAGAGGCTTTGTGAGTTTGTTCTGCTAAAACTTGCTCCTGAGAAAGTTCTGCTTCACACAGAGATGTATAGAAAGTTAACTGTGCAAATGGAATGGCATTTACCAGAGTCCTCAGTTGGGGCTTGGGGTCCCTGCACCCAGGACTGTACACATGACTTGATAACCAGCACAGAGAGAAAATAATGTTTGTGCTTGAGTTTACAGTAGCTCATGCTACTAGCTGCTAGCCAAAATTTCCAAGCAGCTGAAGACTTCATGCCCAGATATGCTGTGCTGCCACAGTGCAAATACAAGACTTGACAGGTTCAATCACCACTAGGTTAAGATTTGTCAAGTTGATGATTCCTGGCAGATAACAGGATGACCATCTCATGGCTGAACAGCGACAGGGGAAGGCATGGATATTTCTACATGAAATCTTTGTGTGTGAAATGAGCTAAAAAACCCCAAATGAAATTAAATGAACCCACAACCAGCATACAGTGTGTGAACGCAAAGTGCAGACTGAAGACTCTAATCTGCCAACATGTACATTCACATTCAGCTCTAGAAAGCCCTTTTCCTTGCCTGTGCTGATTTTGATCCAGATTGGGATCATCCTGCTGGTTATGATCCTTATATGGCACTAGGTTGGAAGGACTTTTGTAATCTACATGTTGTTGACATTTGATTCGTGCCTGCTAGGGCATTTCCCCAAGAGGAAGTCTTTTGGTTAATTTCTATTGCAATGTCTTGAGGGGATTTTCCTTTCTGTGAGCTCATCAGACCTCACAGCAAAACAGAGCCAAATATGTTTGGCATTTGGCTCAGACAAACCGTGAAAACCGGTGAGTGAGAACGGGTGAAGCTGTGCCAGTGAATCAGCAGTGGTGCTCTGTGCTGGGCCCATCAGTGAGTAAGCACACAGAGGATCATGAAATTGTCTAGTTTGGAAAACACCCTTGAGATTGTGGAGTCCAACCGTTAACTCAGCCCTGCCCAGTCCACCACTAAACCGTGTCCCTAAGTGCCATGAATACACATCTTTTAAGTACCTCCAAGGATGGGGACTCCACCATTTCCCTGGGCAGCCTGTTCCAGTGCTTGATAGTGCTTTCAGTGAAGAAATTATTCCTAATATCCAATCTCAACCTTCCTGACACACATAAATGTGCATGAGCACTTAAATATATGCAAATGTGGAGATCATAGAATCACAGAATCACAGAATGGTTAAGGCTAGAAAAGACCTAAATTATTTTTTGCCTCAATAGAACCTTGTGCTTACTGCCTTGCAGTACTGCTGGAGACGCTGCTGGATGCCTAACAGTGAGCTGGTAGGGACAACAAATGTACAGAAAATTGGGTGATATTTGAACAAGTCTGGTTTCCCAGGTTATATATATGAGGTCTTGAGCCTCAGCCATTATGTATTTTTGTTAAGTCACAGACTATTTATTTGAAATATCATCAAAAAACTACAGACAGTTTGTGCACAATCAGACTGGGACTCTTAGACATGTGTTGCCTGAGTTCATTCTTTGTCTGGTCTTTGATACCAGGCTTGGAGCATGGTAGCAGAAGACATTAGAAGCCCTCAGTCTTGTCTCCACAAAAAGTTATGCACAGACCAAGGAGTTAACACATCATGGAGCTTTTCTGTAACAGACTTAGAAAAGCAGAAACCAAGGTTATTTACTGTTCCCACACTCAGAGCAGTTTTAAATTGCTAGGTTAACAAGACATTCCTGAAAGAAATTTTCTGTGCACCAACGTATTCTTTGTGGTTGAAGCAAAAATTACTTACAGACAGAGCAATGTTTCTTGCAAAGGAAAACTTCAGCCAATGGAATACTTTAAAATTCAGCTGTGAGGTCTGTTAGCTTCGCTCTGGCTGGGGGTTAATTTGATGTATACATTTTCTGAAGACAGATAAAAGAAATGTCTCATTTGCTAAGTGACATTGTCATGGATATATGACATAAAGTAGAACATATTCAAAAATTGTCCTTAGTTCTATTGCAGTTACTGCTAATGGCACTGAGGTGTAGTGTAAGCACACTGCAAGCCAACTTCTGATGTCAATTACATCCGTGTAAACAGGATTAGAAATTGGCCTGAGCCTATGAGTTTAAACATGACTGTCTTGAACTTCATTTTCAGGACAGATAATGTTTTCAAGGAAAACAACACGCTTGTTAATTTTAGCAGACATTTCTCAGCACATTTTCGCAACAGTTCTAATACATTCCTAGCAATGGGCTTTATTTTACTGTTCATTATACTGCCTGAACAACAGCACAAATCAGCCTGTCAGATGAGATACTTCAATGACCAAAATACAGGTTTGAAGGTTGGGGACCAATAATGAGAGAAATGTGAACAACTGTCATTAGGCATGGATTTCATATTTTGTTAATGACATACTTTCCTCTCTGGTAGGTCTGTACCAGGTCTGCTTCTATCCCATCTGCTATTCAACGGTTAGGCTGCTTATTATTATTTGCAGAAATCCATAACACATTTCAAACACATCAATGGTATCAGAAAACTTGCCATGATGCAGGAGCAGACCAGTCCAACAAGATAAGAATGAATTTATTTTCTGTGTCCATTGTAATCTTTTGGGATACTCTAGAAAGGACATTTCTTTGACCTCTACAGTAACTTAAAGAAAACATACCGTAAGAAAAGAAATACTACTGGTCCTACATATGAACTATCTTAATACAAACCTGAATATGTCCCAAGGAAAAATAATTAGGACAGCAGAAGTCTCAGACAACCTTTTAGCAACACTTACGCCTTCCTTTTAAGACTTGGTGATAGGCTTCAGTGATGGTCTTTAATGAAGGCATTGCTGCTCCTATGAATGTTACTGAGCTAACCCAAAGATATGGACCTAAATATTCTTTCCAGACAAGATGAGAATCCATAAAGTGCAATATTCAAACAAAAAAGAGCAACTAAGTTGTTCTCACAGAAGGTAAAGTCTCTTAAAAAATGACCAGCAATCGTTCTGGTCCAACCCAAGTCAATTAAGAGCAAGCTAAGGAACTAGCTAAGGAACACAAGTATGCAGGTAAACATGAGAAAGATCTAGTCACTAATTATAAACATTTGCTCCCTCACTAACTGGATTGTGTGCTGATCCTCCATTCACTTGTTTTTTTTAAAAGAAAAAAGCATTTTCTGTGCTGTAATTTACAACAGCTGGAACCAGTTTGTGTGTGTGTGTACGTGCAAGTGTGTATGTGCTGGACAAAAGAACATTACCAATATGAAAAGGAAAAGGATGGGCACTGTTTTTGGAACTTGGCTCCAAAGGGGATATATAATGATATGAGAATGATTAAGTGGAGGAAGCTGGGGGATCTTCTGGACACAAGACTGCTGCAACATGGGTGGGCTCAGCAGGGCCTCGGCATATCCTGTGTTACCAGTGATGCAGTGACCCTGGTTCAGAGATTTCACAGCACTGTGGAGTAAGAGGGTGGGTACATTCGTTGCAAAGGTTTTTTTAGCCAAAATCATTCTGGGCTGAAGCCTGGCCGGTGACTGATAGCTGTGCGCAGTAATTTCAATTTCTTTTACATAAACATAATGAGGTGTTGTTTATCATATTCCTGAAAGTTTTGGGGTTGGGATATAGGGGAAAACAAACAAAGAGACACTTTGCAAGCTCTCTGAGCAGTAAATGGCTGCCCTTGGCATGCTCTGACAGGCCATTTCATTTTAGCTTTGCTGAATCAGCTTAATGGGGAAAACTCAAAACTCATTGCCAAACTCTTATGGCAATTTCTCTTTACCACAGTGGTCATAAGCAGATGTTGTTATCCTCTGTACCGGGAACCAAATATTCCTTGGGGCAGGTTTGTGTAGGATGTACTACACAGAGTAATGCAGATTACTCTAAAATTAGGGAAAGGCTGAGAGTTACGCATGTACACAGTGGACATGAGCGTTTGAGCTTGTCACATGGAACCCACAGATTCCATCAAAAACTTACATGTGTGGCATCAGCCAGTGTGACGCCAAAACACATCACTGCCTATGCTGCAGCAAATGTAGCTCTGGAGGGGCGGGGCAATGGCAATGGCTGTTTCTCATATTTTTGTCTCATAAAATGCCCTAAGTGGAAGCAGGATATACAAATTAACCATCTTCCTTCCACAAGGCTGCTACAGCAGAATGACACAAGCAGGCCGTTTGTATGTTGCAAGCTTTCTTCCAAGGGAGGAGGTGCACCAAGCAGTTCAAAGCTTAGCAGAATTAGCCTGCCAAAGGGGCATAACCTGGCTCTGGTTCCCAGCTCCAGAGGAAGGCAGAGGTTGTATTCAAGATCTTAGCATTGGCCTTTTGCTGCTGGGTGTGGTACTGATGCTCACAAATACTCCTTGGGACAGGTTCAGCTTTTATTACGGCAATTCACATGGGAGAAAAATACACATTTTTTCAAGCATAATATTTTGAATTACATGCAGATAAATCCTATTCAGTATTCAGAAGAGTATGTAATTATGCTATTTTACATATGATCATTCTTTTAATACAATCAAGCACTGTGTTTGCCTTTTATGACAAAGTTGCTCATGGATTACTATAAACCTCAGGAATTGCAGCAGCCATCAGAAAACACATGTGAAAAATTGCTTTTAGAAGAACAGTCTTCTCATGATTATACATTAGAGCTGTTGGGGTAAACTCCCCATGAAACAAATATGTCCAAACTTTTGACTTAGAAGAACCTTGGAACAAAGTTTTGGAACTTTTCCTGACTGCTGAGCTTTTGAAAAAAATCACCATCAGAACTGTCTGGGCCACCTGCATCCTTCCTGCAACTCTCGTAGGTGTGAACTGGAGTACAACTTAGTCCACTTGTGCATTTCCCACTCTTACTGCAGCAGGCTGCTCCTTGAACACAATTCCAGCAACCTTTCATCTCTGAACTCCCCTGTCCTTGTCTAGAGATCAGGTAGCAAACTTCTACCCTTTGAGAGAAATGCAGGCTGGAGACGTGCCCAAGGCACTGTCCCTGGTGAGTAAACCTCTTGCGGTATTATTTGCAACACATCTAGTTGGAATGCCAAGGAAACCTCCCTCTCCAACCATCCAGGAGCCACTCTGGCAGTCACACTCACACCACCTGAGGTGTGATTGAGGCCCCTTCACAGCGACACACACAACACTCACACAGTGAGACCAGGTTTCCCTACTCGCTCGACCCCATGTTTCCCATAGCAGAGCCTTGAGATGTCTCAATCCTTAAAATAATAAGGTAATCTTGGTGCAATAACTAAATAACATAACAACAGCTCGAGCTGGGTGTCTCCAGACAGGGAAGTTTCCTTAACAAGGACATCCACAATGTGGGGCATCTTGCTACTCGGTTCTTTGCAATCCAGGGTTTGAGCAAGACTCAGCACAGAGATAGCCCACTACTGAAGGATAAATTTCTAGTTTTCAGGTATGGGGTGGCTAAACAAGGCTGAACATTGGTTGACTTTGCTGCACCCTGTGAAGTTACCAGTTTGTCTAAGTAGAGGAAGATGGAAGGCAAAGCCCACCCTGATCACAGGCCACCTCATCTCTGCAGTGCAGACAGGCTACATCAAGGCATGAACTGGATCCTCCAAAATCTCTAACGTCCTCTTGTCCTTCCTGACCAGTAACTCCCCTCACCTCCAGTCAGACCCCCACTGTCATTCATTTTGCCAGCTTTGTATCAGTTGCCCCATGTCCAAAAGAACTATTTCCAGCAGAAAACCCATAATGTGGATCATGGGTTTTGATTAATATATCCGTACATACTTTATGCCTGAATGCATGCCCTAATTTATGAGTAACAACAAGGATGTATTCTCCAAAGAAAGTAATACTTGACTAAATTGTTCTCTTGACGTAAACCTGTAATTTAAAAATTATATATATTTAGAGTGCAAGTCAAAACAGGAAGTTTTGCATTCCCAAAGCGGATAAAGATATTTCTGAACCTAAATATCTAGTGATACAAAATTGCCATAAAATGTCTCTCCCTTCCCTGCCTAACAAAACCACCCTTTACCAAATAAGTCTGCTATTTATGGGAGCACTTTACTGTACAGGCAAGTTTGCTCTCACGGTCTCTTTCGATGGAGAGACTGGGGATTTTCATAGTCACTATCTGTCCGAAGAGGATTTTGTCACTGGAAAGTGCAAGCATATCCACTGAAAGCAAAGCAAATCTGGCACTGGAAAACCATTTATAAAAGTTCAGATAAGAAAGAATGTATCAGGGAAAATCAATTCAGAGCAGAGAACTAAGCACCCAGTGGGAGATAGACTAAATGCAGGATTTTGCATCTTAGCTGACACTGAGATCTATCGACTCCATTCATCCGCCGTGGGGGCTAGTCGTAATGGAACCAGTCTCTCCATTAGCTCTAAGCCGTCTGGCACAGCTGGTTTGGCTGCTGACAGGCATGTGGCAAGGATCAGAGGTTGGGTGCTGTGATGCTACTGCAGGAGTGAACCTGAACATCAGGTGAGAAACATTAACAGCAAAATAAAGCACGTCGTAAACAGCGGGGAGGAAAAAGATTAAATTATGGCAGGGATCAGTTGATAGGACATGGTTGGTATGCCGTCTGACTCCTTACTTCCACTTGGGGAGCCTCTGAGCAATCAACCCCTTCAGCAGGCAGGAATTGTGCCTGCACAGATTGCAACACAGAGCTGTAGGAATCACTCCTCTCTTTCATCATAGAGTTGCCTGCCTGCAGCGTTTGCCACCAAAGCAAAGTAGTCTGTCTCTAAAAGCATTCAGAAATTCACAAAGCAGTGAAATCTACATGGATGCATGTGGGTCTACACACGCATGCACACATGTATATATTACATGTTTTATTTATAAGTCAAGATTTTGCATAGGAACTGGTTGCACAGATGTTAAAGCAAGACCTCACGAAACGTGTTCTAACAGAACTGGCAGGAGAGACACTGGAACACCAGTTTTGCTAAAGACCTAAATCCCAATGTAATTTCTGATTCACAATATTCAGACATGTAATAGCTGAAGTAGTGACTCAGAAGAGACAGATCTGCTGCCTCAGTGCTCTTTTCATTACTTTATGAGGCACAAATTAGCACAGAACTTTAACCCATAATTAATTCCATGGCAAATTTGTATTATTATTGTACTATTCTCTGCAACTGCAAACCAGCAGATTTCTCTTCTGTTGTATTTCTACGTTTACTTCAGGTGATGTTGCATGAGTGCAAGGTTTTTTTTGGGTAGGTATCCTGGAGGGATAACCTTGTTGAGCTATCTTTATTTCCTAGCAGTTCTGGGCACACTTTTCCTTACAAAGACAAAGTAAGGGAGATGACCTGATCCATGACCTGCCTTGGCAACTCTTTCCCATAACTTCAGTCATCATCTAGGCTAAAGGGATAACATGACAATAAAAAGACAAAAAAAATCCTATAGCACTACTGCCACTGCTTGTAAGTACAGGTGAAATATCCATAGGTGATCAAAAGGTGGGCTATGCAATTCCACAGCAGTACGCTTTTCAAGTAATTTAATTTTATATGTAACCCTGCATGTATCAAGAAGGCCCCTGAAGCCACAGATTTTAGACAATCTTTTGTATACAATTTTCTGGCTGTCAGAGTACATACTTGTCCATTTGCTCTCCTAAACACTGTTGTAAAAAGTACTAAACATCCTCATCTGAGAGCTGCAGATAAGATTTCAAAAATGCCTAATGCCAACATCTGCTCTGCAGTTTGATTGGGCTTTGGTGAAACAGGTTTAGCCAAGTGTGCTGTACTTCCATGGCCTTGGATCCACCTTGGATAAAGGTGCCTTAGACCAGCCTAATGCAATCACCCCTTTTCTAGACAGCTTCATTAGTCCAATAAATGTTTAACCAAGACTGTTCCAGTGCTGTCACATTGCCTAAGGAAAACACCACCAGCCATCTCAGTAGCCAACCTCTCCATGAAACACACAGCTTGGTGTCCAATATTTCCTTTCAAATGTATGTTATTAGAAGAATATATTGTATTTGAAGTTTCCTGCCTTCCCAGCTAGGGTGATTCATCCAATTGTACATAATAATTTTCTTGATTTCATATAAGTCAACAGTACTTTGCTAACAGAAGTTATAGCATGCCTTCAGCATGTACTAGAAAGTAACCAGAGGAACGCCAGAAAAATAACAGAAATTACTTCAGGCACTTTATTCAGTTGGTTTTCACTTAAAAAAAAAAACCTTGCACCCTTGTCTGATGGTTTTAGAGTCCATTGCACAATAACCTGTTATTGTGTGATTTTTTTTATCGCACTCACCTAAGGCAATATGAGCTATTATAATTGAAGTAAAATATTGAAACAGAATTTTCTACCAACTGCACCATTATGAGTGATACTGATCTACAGCATTCTGCTCCTAGTTTATTTATAGGGGACAATAATAAAATATTCCTACTAATTCAATTGTTTTATGTCATGGAACAGAAATGCCAAAACCAAGGTCAAGAGTATGTCAGTGGTTTAATTTCCCTAGTGTTAACACACAGTAAAATTTATCAGGATATAGTCTGCTGGTCTCCTGCAAGTCATTATGTATTTAATTTTCTCCCTGTAAAGTGCTTTTCTTGAATGCAAAGTCTGTGTATTCTAGAGGTAAATACATTAAGATAAAAGGTTCAAAGAGTCTTTTTCTAAGGACATCTTATAATGTCTCGTAAGCTTCCTTATGAAATTCCAGTGCAAACCCCAACCATGCTGTCTTCAAAAGAATTCCCAGTGCATTTTCTTTATTTGCACAAAGGCAGGAAGGAAAATTAAAGGAGAAGGGGAGGGGGAAACTGCGGTCAATATTATGGCCCTGCAGATTGCCAGAGTCAGACACTCTGGATCCTCAGAGTAAAAAAAGACCTATCAGTCAGGGCACTGCATGGGAATTTGCTGGTATCTATGTGTCTTGGCTTCCAAGGTCTTCAGAGCATCTCATCTCTCAGATGTCTCTGCTGCCAACTCCCCCAACACACAGCAAAGCCCAAGCACATTTTCTGCCCGCAACTTTTTGTTGTCTCCTGTATAGTGAGGAGCCCCCATTAGAAACAGCCCAAAGTTAACCTCTCTCAAATCATGCCTCTACCAGCACAACTCCCCTAAAATTACACTGGTGAGCTGCCATTACTGGCTGACGTGCCTCCCAAACCTGTCCCACTGGTTTCTCTTGCTGCCTGCCAATCTCCTTGTTTTATCTACCCATTATTCTGTTTTATAGCATGGGCTGCTTGGGGCAGGGACTGCCTTCACAGTGCTTGCACACCTCCTAAAGCCCTGGGATGGGGTGCTCCAAACTGCCAGTGCCCGAGATGTTCTAATAAAAAATAATGTAGTCAGTCACAGGAGGAAGTCTCACCTCTCTGCATTACAGAAGGTGGTAGGAAAGATAATGTAGATAAAGCATTCTGCAGCAACCATCTTAACATGCAGTTTGGCTTTTTTTTGTCTCTTTTCCAGGATTCCACCACAGAATTTTTGCCAGACTGCAGGCAGCTCTGCTGCACAAAAGCACACCCACAGCCTCACTCCAACAGGCTTGATGGCTCTGCAGAGCCCAGTGAAGGGGCAAAATAATCCTTGCTATGCTTATGGTCACTGTTAGACTAGTTGTCGTGCTCCTGGTGGCTGAGTCACATTTCAGGAAGGCTGTGCTTCCCCCTCTAGCACCATTGGGTCCAGAGTTTCTGCTGAGGGCTGTCCCCTGCCTATGATGCAAACATTTCTCTCTGAAGCCTTGCCCAAACATGCATCCAGGGTCTCAGATGGGTCCCAGTTGTCATAGTGCTGTTGTTCATCCTGTGACTGGGCACTAGAGAACGTGGCTTATCTGCATTCAGATTTTGTCTCAAGAAAATAGGTCTTGCAAATTCACAGTCTGCCTCTGTGCATGACAAAGTCTCCAGTGGAAAGGAGGAGCTCAGAAAATCATAGCCAAGATTTATGGGAAGTCATAGAAAAAACTCCTGAAAGAAAACATGTTATGCTTCCTAGCATTTGTGCTGTTTCCTTGGCCATGTTACACTGGCCCAAACCAGCTCAAAACGGACACAAAAGAGTTTGTTCTCTAAAAGAGAGGCAAGGCATGCTGGGGGTAGAAAGCGTGGTAATCAGGTGGTCTGTAAAGAACTTGGTAACACAAGTGCTACACCTCTGCCTTCCTCATGCTCCCAGCAAGGGAAGGAAAAGACACTTACATTACCCAGACTGAGTGTAACTGGCTAATTTTTGCCTTTTTCCATGGTTATTTAAATGCATTTTTCATTGTGCAAACACAGATACAATAGATGGGAGAGAAAATTGTATGACACTTCAGCGTATCATAGAATTATAGGATGGTTTGGGTTGGAAGGGACCTTTGAAGATCATCTGGTCCAATCCCCCTGCAGTATAAGCAGAGACATCTGACCTAAAGATGACCATAAGAAGATCTGACCTATGTCAGAGCCTTACCAAGGGACTGAAATAAACTGGACATTAGCTATAGAGGACATTCTCAAGGATAAGCACATGGGGCTGTGGATTCTTTGAGGGAATGTAAATGGGAATGAGCAGTGTAAAATCAGACTATACATATATAGAATTCCATAATGGAGACCAAGAGGAGAGCATGGAGGAGATCCAGGTGCACCTCCAACAGGCACAACTGCATTTATTGGGCTACCAGGCTCCCCTTGCCACTGAAAGACATCTAAGAGTTGAACATTTATATGCTCCAGACTGTGAGAAAATTACTCCAAAGCGACCTTTGTTTTACCTGCAGGTATACTGCCCTGCGCTGTGATCTTGTCAGATCTTGTTAAGTCATCAGCACCAAGGTAATCTTGGATGATAAAAGCAGGAGAAGACCTCACTGCTGAGGGAGGCTGTGCCTGTAAAATCATGAAAATGGGAACAATGAGGCACCAGCATCCTTTTTTAACTCATTTGACAATGAACTTTACAGGAGCCATTGGCAGCATATTATGGAAGGTTTGTGAAGTATTCTGGTTTTAAGATCCTACAGAAAAGAAATAGCAATGACTTAGGGCTGGACTGAGCTAACCACTTCATAAAAGCTGCCATGTAGCCAGGCTTTTTGGCTTTTTGTTTGTTTGTTTGCTTGCTTGCTTTTTTTTTTTCTTTTCTCACTCTTTATTAACCTAACTTTGAAAGAAAATAGTGTGCATTGCACTATACAGTCTGCAGTTGTTTTCTGAAACAGATTTTCGGATGCCTTATTTAACATGGATGTACACCTGGATGTTTTTTGGTCTTTGCAATGAGTTTCCAATGCTGTGCAGCCACCTCTGAAGCAGTGACACCTCCAGACCTCCTACAATGAAATCCAGGGAGCAGAAACAATGAAGAAGGTGTACCAGGCTGAATTTTTCTTTCAGGTTAGAGGTTGTGCCTGGCAGCAGAAATGAAAAGTGAAGGCACAGAAACACTCTCTAGGTGTCAAGATGTCTCTGTCACCTGTCAGCAAAGCCCTGTCCAGTCTCAGGAATCTTGGTGGGAATTCAGATGGGAATGTCTGTCCTGCTCAATGCATCTTAAAATGCATTGGCTGGATCAGGTGCCAGGGTCTGAAAGGAAATGAAAACAATTCTTGCTAAGGAGCATGATCTTATAGGTGCCCCTTACAGTAATGCCACAACAAAAGTTGCTCTGTAACTCCAGGTTTTTCAAGGTTTGGAAATACAGCTAAAAATCCGTGGTTTTCATTTTACCCATTTGGAGTAAAGAGGGACAGTGTAACTCTCTGCAGCAACCACAGCTCAGAGAATGTGTCCCTGTACACAAGGAGGAGGTTGCAGATTTGCCAGCATGAGGAAGTCGTACTCTGGGATCTTACTCTGAGCTCTGCCAAGATGAGCTGCCCATACAGGTGCTAAGGAATATATTTAAATAAGCTAATGTGTGAAGAGAAGACAGTCACCTCCACAAAAAAAATGGTTTACCACCTTTGTGGAAATGCAGATACACCTCTAGAAACATGGCTGGCTGCAGCAAAGACAGTATCATCTCCCAAACTTCTTGCAAGGTGAAATTAAAAAACAATGACAAAAAAACCCAATAGCCTCTGCATGTGATGACCAGACATGTCTACTCACAGAAAGAAGACTTGTTGGGATCCAACAGCCCTCGTTACACAAGGAGGAGGAAATCCAAGTCACCTCACTCAGCTCAGTTAATCCCCACTAATTGATAGAATAAAAGCCAAAGCCCTGAGCACTCAGGCACTCGAGATTCCAGATGTTTTAAATATTCAGGGTGGTTATAAAGCTACCATGATCCTTTCATACTGAATCCTAACAGGTATTTTCTCAAGCTTGAATGTTTGGGATTCAGTAGGTTAGGGATAATTACAGAATAATAGACAAGGAAAAATTTGTGATAATGAAAAATACACAGAAGGGGATGTAATCCTGAAACTTCAAGTCCTGGGTCTACTTCTGGAAAATCTTGTTAAAAAACCCTGGTGTCCTGGACATCCAGGGGAAACCACCCACAAGGTGAGCATGAGACAGCCATCTCTGCTTCCAGCCTGTGCTCTGTGAATGCTAAAAATGAACTCCGAAGGGATGGAGACCTGTGCAAGAAGTGAGGAATGAAAAAGCCTAAGGAAGAGAGTATGTAAATGGAGCACAGAGATCATTGCCAAAAGGAAAGACAAAACAGGGCGATGGGGGTGAGTTAGTGGGTCGTGGCCAGAGAAAGAGAGCCCAGGTCAGACTGATAGGATGACGTTTTGCAGATAGTGTCCAAGGAAAGCATCTTATTCACGTTTGTTGTGGAGCCAGGGAGAAATGGGAGAAACAGTGCATATGGCATTATCCTTAGAAACTGGGCAGAAGTTTCTCAGAATGCTGAGAGTGTGAGCCTCTATAAGATATCCATAGAAGATTTCCCTCAAAACATATTCCAACTCAGTAGATTTTGGAAAATAATTAGTTTTGTTAATGCCATGTTAAGTTAGCTGTCATTAAAATTAGTGGTTGGTGCTACACAGCAAGTTAGTTCCCCATTTTTGTGAGCATAAAACCTGAGTGATGGATCAGATGTTGATGTAGGCTGCAGAAACACAACAGCAGGGTGGGATCTGTTCCTCAAGGTTTTTCTGCAATGCTCCTGAAGCTGGTTGAAATATATTGAGCTCTCCAAAAAATAAATACTCAATGTTGCTGACTCTTCTCCAGCATTCAGTGGTGTTTCTCCCACATCCCTGCTGCACCGTGCAGGGCTGGCAGCTCATGTCCTTCCTGCTGGAGTGGAGCTACAGATCCCCCCCAAGTGAAGCAAGCTTCACATATACTCAGTTTGCATATGTAATTACAACAGGTTTGTTGCTCAAGAGTACAAACAGCCCACATTGTTAATGATTGTGCAAGAAACTTCACTGAGAATAAAGCCTGAGCTTCAGAGGGCTGGGGATTTTTTAAGTGTAAGCTGAAATAAAAGTTTCCATAGCTATTTTGGATTTCTAAACCAGCCTTTCTGTTTGTAAACACCCAGGCAGCAGAGAGGTTGTCCCTCTCCCACGCAGAACCATCTTGCTGCTTTACCTCACCCTCTCCAAGCTGCCTGGGAATGAGACAACAAAGGCTGTGTGGAGAGCAGCTAAAAATGCCTGGAAAAGCAGTCCTTGGTGGGCAGATGAGCAGACACTGTCTGTTTCCCCTGCCTGTGACCACTGCACGCCTGTTCACAGGGAGACCTTGTGTTCAGAGAGGAAAGATAAGCTACAAGACACCATGCTAACTGTTCCCAGGATTTCAGTCCCATTTTTCAGTTAAGACCAGGGATTTTCCATGTTACTGAGTGCTAAATCTTTGGGGTTTGTGGTTGCTCGGATAGCCAGGTATCAGCTAATCAATCAAGACATCTTGACATATGTCTACAGATAGATGAATTTTTGGTGTTGAGATTTCACCTTTGAACGTTCCTTTACTAAAGGTGTTATAACTGGGCCAGACAGGAACACTGCTGGTGATGCCTTTTCCTGGTCTTAAAAACAAGAATCAAACACGGTTAGAAGGCATAAAGGGATTTTACCTCTGTATTTATTTTAAGGATCCTTAGGTGTACCACGTCCTGATGGAATGCCTCAAAATGCACACCCCGCAAGCCCCACACACAAAAGATCTGGTATAACATTATAGGTCTTACCAATTAGCGTATCTATCAAAAATTCCCCAATGAGAGGCTCAAGTGAGCCCCCCTCCCCAAGGAACCTTCCCCTGGATGATTCTATCTTGGTTTACAAAATGTGTTCTGGAGAGGACCTTGGGGTCTGGGGCACACTGATCCCTAACTACGAAACCTCTAAAATGTTGAGTCGCGTAGCTTGAAAAATAAGCCCAAGAATGTAGGCTAAAAACCACTAAGAATACAGAAGTTATAAGGTATAAAAGGGATACAAAAGAGAAGGCAAAAAATCATCATGGCATCACTGGTGCTAGCTTTGGGCACAGTGTGTGTAGTTTCACACTACAGGCTGGGCAGTGCTGCTGTCTCCATGATTTCCCTGCAAACCCTCTCTTGCTGGCCTTTGCAGCTGGGCTCTGCTGTGCACAGGTACTTCATGCCAGCCTGGCAGAAAGCATCACCTGCTTTTGTCAGGATAAGGCACCTCCTTGAGGCAAGCTGGAAGTTCTCTATTTTCCTTTTTAAATTTTCTTTCCTTTTTTCTTTTCCCTGCATTTTGCTCCAGTGGCTTGCACATAAAATGAGTGTTTGTCATTCATTACAGAGTGATGAGCACATGAGCCGAGGGGAGCCCAATTCTGCTCCTTGCTCCCATTTGCCCTGGAGCAAACTGGTGTCAAACTGGGGAGCCATGCCCAGGCTCCATCAGCCTCCAGGCTCCATTGCTCATAAGTGGAGAATGTACAGAAAGGACAGAGGGATCCTGGGGGTCTGTGTGTGTCTCCTCAGACACAGAACCACTGGACATCACCAGCAGCAAGGCCCCGTTTCAGAACATTCCCCTCTCCCACTGAGGTGGTTGCTGGCTATTGGTAGTGGAGGTTCTGGTGAGTCACTGTTATATCTCAGCTCCAGACACCCTTTCACTCGTATCCCTTACCTTTCCTGGTCAGGAACTTCTGGGTTAAATGAGCGAGGGTTTTTATCACTGGACCTATACTGTTCAGTTATGGCTTTAAAAAGTTCAAAAAGGGACAGTTCACCCAGCATGGCCGAAGGGAAGGGAAGGGAAGGGAAGGGAAGGAAGGGAAGGGAAGGGAAGGGAAGGGAAGGGAAGGGAAGATGGCAACAAGAACAGCAGCCTCCATCTGGAAGATAAGAGCAAGAAAGCAGAAGTACTTGAATCCCACATGCAGACATAAAGGCATGGAATTTTCATCTGGAAAAGAGAATTTCAGAGACCTTTGAAGACTAAGCATTCAAATGACGTGATTTTTTTATGAAACAGCATGGCACCAGAATTTTTCCTTAAGTATCTGGCATCAAAATCCAAGCACAGGGTAGACAGCTGAGGCTGGCAGGTAATCCCGAGCATCCCCAGGTGAACTTACTCTGTAGAACTGGCTCTGTGTATTTGGACACAACTGCGGCAAGCAGGATTGCTTCAGCAAGCTCATATGGGCTGAAAAGTCAATATGAGAACTCAGAGTATGGAAGTGCTGACAGGATAAAGGCATCCTCACAGCGTTTGAACCCAGTCCAAAGCTAACACAAGTGAAAACCTCTGGAGAAGCTGTTCTTGTTGAATTGCAAGTTGCTTTTTCCCCCCTATTTAAATAAGACAAAGTAGTTAAATTGAGATGATAAGAATCTGAACTTTATCAGTGAATTCTACCTTTCAGAAATAGCTATTCAAATTCTTACTTCATCAGGCTTTAGGAGGTAACACATTTAAAGAAATAAAATGTGGAAAAAATCCATTTGAAGGTGCTGGCTTCATCTGCATGGCAATGAAATGTTCTCAAGAAAGGCGTTTACTTTTAATTAATAGTAAAGCAAATGCAAACCACCATAGGCCACATTTGAGAAAATGTTGCAGTTCAAAGTGAGAAAAGACTTTTATTAAATGAAATTGCAAGTGAATATCATTAAATACATGTCAACACAACCATTAAAGCAATCTATCATAAAGAAAGCATAAAATCACACAGGCGAGTTATGGGCATAATATAAGTCTGATTGTATTTTTGCACTTTGTCTTCAGAAGAGATAGGTCTCTCCACAACAAAAGACCACCAGCTCAAAAGCAAACCCAAGCCCTAACCAGGAGGGGCTGGCTCCAACCTAGAAAGTTTTTGACAATACCCACTGCAAGGATTTAGCACCCTGCTCCTCACCAGTGGGATTATTTTATGCTCTGACGCGATAGGCTGTACTGTCATGCCTACAGCCCATGCCTCCATTAATACTTACCCCTAGTTAATGCTGCCTCACGTCACTCAAGCTCAGATAAGCCACATCCTTGCATGACCCAGGGCTGTGCCTGCTGCTCTGCAGCCGTGCTGCGTGTCCCACTCTTGGACAGGCAAAGGGCTGCAGCCAGGGAGGATGCAGACTTCAAGGTCAGAGGATGGGTAGCTCCTGTTTCCCCCAGGGATGCACACAACCCCTGCAGCTGACCAGCTGATGTTGGGGGGAACAGCCTACAGGTCAGCTCACCCGTACATCAATGTGCCACCTGCTGAGAACAGCACATAGGGTTGGTCTGGGTTTTTTTAATTGCTACTCTTCATTTATTTCTCTCTTCGGTCCACTTTTCCTTGAGCTTGGAGTTATTCCTCTGGTCTGGGTCTGCCCCTTCTTGAAGAGTAGAAAACCTGTACTGTACCATGAGTGTTGTGAACAGCAAATATATATCAAGTCATCTTAACAACAAACTTCTGGGCCAATTTCCAACTCCACCCCCACACAGCTAGCACTATAAAGAAAGGTTTACCAGGAAAAAAAAAAAACAAAAACCAACCAAACAATGAAACAAATAAACAAACAACAACAAAAACATGCAAATAAACAAGAAAATAACGTAAGGGAGGGACCCTGAGCACATCTCTACTTCCAGCCGCCACAGTGCTCTGCCCGAGTGCACAGACCTCCAAGGACACTTCCCCAAGGAAAGCTGGTGCTGACTTTTGTAAAGATGGGCCTTTATATTTTATATCCTTTTGCTCAGAAGGAGGAAGGAGTGCACAGTAATGCCGATCCTGTTTAGCTGCATCGAGAAAAAGGGAATGTTACTTAGTCTATTTTCTTGCTCAAATGTGCTCCCCCTTCCATTTGTAAATACGTTTAGATGGCGGGAGCCACTATCCTGGAGGAGCAGGGGGTGGTGATGTTGCAGGAGGAAATGCTAAATACAAGAGTGGCTAAATGTAAGCTTGGTCATAGCTCTGTGTGAGATAGAAAAAACAGGGACTATGTTCAGCTCCACCAGGCTCAACAACAAGGGCATAAAATGCTTCTGAGTGGGCTAAACAGCTCCAGACCCAGAAAAAGACAGTTGAGTCGCTGAGATTGTACTTAATTGGTGTTGTGGGAAGACAGCCTCTCTGCAAGGCAGCCTACACTGTCCCCTCGTACAAAGCCTTTTCATGAGCTACAGGGGACATACTACCAAACATCTTGCCAAATACCAGCCTTATAATGTCATCTCAGGAAACAGAGGAGCCCGAAGCCACCAGGACAGTGTCACTGCCCTCATGGTCTGTCCCTGCCGACCCTGCTCTTTCTGCCCTGGGACAATTTGCTCCTGTTCCCCATGCCCCAGCCCTCCAAGGCTGGATGACGGCCTCATCCCACCTCCTGTAACAATGTGAGTAGCAGCATGGGCAACGTTTTCATGTCGGGAGGGACCCATATCATCAGGTCTTGTTTAATCGTTTGTTCAGGATTCTTCCCCAGCTGTGAGGAGCTGGGTTACAGTCACACAGCCCCCCAAAGAGAAAGACAGTGCAGATACTTTGTCCAAGCTGGCTTTCCTGCAGTGACAGCATGCACACGCAACTCTTCCTCACGCCCAGAGGCCAAATTTTCCATTTTGTCTCTGGCTGCATCTGTCTGTGCCAGGCTGGTCTGACAGCAGGATTTTGTCCTAAATACGCTACTGCCTCCCTAGCAGTGTCCAACCTCCTTAGAACTCACCCAGCTAGAAGTTATGTTTAAAATAGGAATCCTGAAGTGTGCTGGTGAGACACTGTAGAGAGACTTACCCACATGAGTTCCTGGGAATTAGGTGATGCATCTGATTCCCTGTGCTTGCTCTGCTGCTAATTGCACATTTCCCACAGAAAAATGATATTTTTGGCAACTTGGTCGTTGGTAGTTTCCACCTTTTGGTGAATGTCACCATGAACCACCAGAATCATGTGCCATCTAGACATGGACAAGTCATGAACTTGCTTAGGACTTCATGTTACACAGAAGGGGCTATAACTTCCCTCCCAATTTTTCATGTCCCTGATTAACTTTTGTGTGGAATATTAGGAGCAAGGGCTTGGCTGGACCTCATTCATGTGTGCATTTGTGCATGTTTGAGGTGTATCTGTGCACAAATACATGCACCATCTATGTTCATAGCCAAATGCCTGACTTAAACACACAAAGCAAGTACAAATGTCCCAGAAAAAATGAGAATAATTTTGCTGGGGAAGGCGGGTGGAGGGCTTTTCTTTTTTTTTTTTTAATTGGGCTTTTATGTGTTGAAGGTGTGGTCCAGTCGATTTAGCATTTTTTTTTCTCCAAAGGAACCATTTTACTATTCTTAGTGTATTTTCTCAACTTTGAAACCCGAACCTAAGCCTCTTTTTCCTAACCATGCCTTGAAAATTAAAGCACTTGGGGCCAGATGCTGAACTGGTATATCCATAGGAATGCATCATTTTGTTTCCTAAAGGGTGCTTTTTCAAGCTCTGAGGCCAGGCAGAGCAGAGCAAGTTCAACCAGGCTGCTTCCAGGGGTCATTCCAGCTGAAATTTGTGGTTACATGAGCCCAGCCTAGTGGATCCTGACTGGTGAGACAGTGGTTCCCAAGGGAATTAACTCTACCAACACTGTTTGCTGGAGCTGGGAGCACTGGGGAGGTGCCCAAGTGGCCCTGGGCAGAGCCAGCCTGCTCCAGCCATGCTCCTGGCCCCAGAGTCAGATAGGCTGAGACATGGAGTTCTGCCAGGGTCCTATGGTGAAGAGGGCTGGGAGAAAGACGACCTTTGGGGGCTGTAGCTGCCACATACACATTGTGAAATGCCTCTCTAAAAGAAATAAAGGGGCTGCTGCATATAAAGCAAAGTCCCCAGTGAGGAATGCTGCATATAGTGTGAGAAAAGGTCCCCAGAGCAGAGCAGAAGAGCCCTTTGCCTCACTGTGTTGTTTTCGGCATTCCCACAACACTTTGCCTTTTGAGCTCAGCCTTGCAAGCTCCAAGGCAAATCAACAAGTTCAAGCAGGAACCTAATTCAAGCTCTGAATAAAACCCATACCTGACAACTTTAATTATTAGGCTGATGCGTCATATTTACATTAATTTGAGCACTACTTAGATTCAATTACAGTAATTCTTCCATATATTCCTTCCAAGACATTTCAATGACTTAGCAGATAGCATATATAATCAAAGCTTAGCTGAAGAAACAGGTTTGCTGTCTACAGATATACTGTTCCTCTGCCTGGGTGCTGACTACAGCACCCTGTGCGTGGGTCTGCATGGATGTGCCTAATATTGGGTATCAGCATCTGGAACAGTGTCAAACAACAGGTACTGAAAAGCTCATGAGCCTTGGCCATAGTCCCAGGGTCAAATTACAGCCCCTGTGGTGGGGGTCCATGTTCACCTTAACGTGTGCTTTTACAGTCTGGAAGTACTCCTGGATTCCTCTTTTGCTGTTCATTGATCATCCTGCAGCAATGCCCAGCACAAATTTTTTCACCAGCACCTGGCCAAAAAGTTTATTCCAGATGATCTTGAGGTCCCTTGCAACCTGGTAGTCTATGATTCTATGATTCCAGATGGTATTTGGTTCATTCTCCCTCCCCTTTCCCCATGTGTTTTTCACAACAACTTACATGTTTGATGCAGAGCATGACAAAGCACTCAAGCAGAATGCCACACCATGGCACCATGTCACAATCTGTTCTAGCTGTTGGGTAACTCCTAGGTATAGCCTGTGTTGCTTGTGACTGATAAAGTGTTAAATGATCTGCATCCCCAAAGCAGAGAAACTATTTCCCTCTTCCTACTACCAACACCCCAGGACCACACTGTCATACTCATGAGCTACAGAGTGAAGAGTGAAAGCTACTGCCCAGGTGTCTTCCACCCTTCTATTTGGGTTTCTTTCACTCACTTGGTGTAGTATAAAGAGTTGAGATGTATGGCAAAGAACTGATCTTTCCCCAGGCATTAGAGATAGGGCATATGCAAACAAATTTTACAGTCCAAGTACTATTTGGAGACCTACATCCCCACAAAACTTCTCAGTATGTTGGGGGGAACAACACTGAACAGAAAAGACCTCCCTCTGGACATGAATTTCACTCTCAAGGTAGGAGAGAGCAAGTAAACTGGGGCTACTTTAAAATCTAGCAGAAGTTCTGTGTTTCTCTGATTGTCCTACACTTTTCAGAGATGGGCAGTAGTTTCCTGAGCAGTTTGTCTGCCTGGAGGAAGGTCCCGATTTCAAAGGAAGCGAGAGCTGGCTCTGAAAGTGACTGTTTCTCATCAGTTATTTCCGTGCTGTTTGTTCCTCCCAACGCCGTTCTGTCTGTCCGAGCCGCCGGAGCCGCTGCCGCCCGAGCGCTGCGGAGCCGCGGTCCCGGGCGGGGGTCCCCGGCCGCGCCCCCGCGCTGCAGTGGGGGGTTCGCTCCACTCGAGGGAGCTCCTGCTTCTGTGTAGCCCAAATCAAACCCTCAGCACCTTCAGGCAAAATTCTGCGGGTGACAAACCTTCTGTGCCGGGGGAGGCTACGGGCAGGGACTCCTTTCCTCTGGAAGGCTGAGGAGATGCTTGTTCCGGAGCCTGAGATGCTCCTGGGTGAGGCAAGGCGTTTCCAAGCCTGTTGGGTTTCGGCCCGCGGTGTCCAGAGCTCTGGCCACCTGTCCCAGCAGCTGGATTGGCCAGGCACCCATCGCACTCCCAGCTGTCCTTGTCACCGCAGCTGCTCCAGCCGAAACACTACTGAATGCGGGTGTGCAGCATGGACCATGCGGGAAGGGGCAGGTTCCCAGGAGGAGCTGACTGACACGCCTCATGGGATCACTGAACTATCCAAAAAAGTAGACTTGAGGAACAAGGGCTGCTTTGGCTATTTCTTAATCAGGAAAAATTGACTTTATTATGTCCTGCACAGTGGCTTAGCACTGCAGAAGACTGCATTTTCCCAAGGATTCACTCTCTCAGGAAGCTGACTGTATATAAAGAGAATGACTAAGGAGATAATTTCATTCCTTTAAAAAAAAATCCCTTATGTCACAGATCCATGCCTCAAAGTATCAAGACAAAAGTAGGGTCTAATCGAATGCTTGGAAAGTATCTGCAGCTTTGGCAGGACAGCGTTAAGAGAGCTGCTTCTCACATCCCTGGTCAGCCAGGAATCCCAGCAGTGCAGATGCTTTTGGAGAAGGCCAGAGGGCAAAATCCATCCCTGGCTTCATTAGAGACAGTTAAACCTGATTCATCCTGTCTCCAGCCACTCCCTTACTTGTCTTTGGAAAGCCAGCACACACCGAGGCGAGGCGTTCCCCAGCCAGGGTCAGGTGTCAGAGGCAGCTTCTCCAGCAAGCCGGTGTGAGTCAGAGTGTTTGGGAACTGCTCCAAGCTATTGGAAGAAAACAACTCCCAAATTAGCTGGGGTGGCTCCCAAGCGAATCCACCTCCGCGGGGAAGGAGGTGATCTAATGAAAGCGTGCGGTCAGAAATCAAAAGAGCCTGGAAAGCATTCCAAGCTGCATAATAAGATTTCACATTTCATATCTTCAAAGCATTAAGTGAACATTATCTAATTAATCCTCACAACACTCCTCAGAGATATTATCCCTATTTCACAGACAGAGAAACCAAGGCACAAAGTTAAGTCACTTGCCTGGGGCCAGAGAAGGGAGTGTCGAAGCTGGGATTAGAGTCCAGGAGTTCCTGGCGCCCAACTTTTTCCTCAGACTACTGGGTCATGTGTCTTCCCTGCAGGGAAGATAATAATGAGCCCATAATTACCCATACAAATTCCCAGTGACCAGGCTAGCCCGTCTGTATAAAGCTATTTGTAATTCCAATAAACACGCCCACGATTTAGCTGCCTCCGTGAACTACCAGTACTCTCTCAGCCATAGGAATCCAGACTTTCAAATAGGGGCTGTCCTCTGACAGAGCAAATCCCAGCTCTGACCTACTCCAAGGGCCATCAGAGAATATCTTGTCACTTGCAAATCCCTAGTGACCATCCATGTATGGCACGAGTACTGTGGGAGCTGTTGTGGCAAGGCAAGGTTTGTGGAGAGAGGGAACAGAGCTGGAAAAAATGGACAAGCCCTTTGGTCACACATGCCCTTTTCCAAGCCTGATGCAGAAACTGAAACTTTTTGCTCAGTACAGGCTGAGAGCAACTCCTCACCATCAAAGGCGAGGTTGTGTGGTCAACTGCATTGCTCAGCTCAGTCTGTCAGTCTCGTAAAATGAATGACCCCTTCCACAAGTAGACATGGTTCCCTGAAATGGCCTTGAGCAGACTCACTGCAGCGTCACTGGAAAACTCAGGGCACCCAAAGTGCCCCACGCCTTCAGCTCTTTCCCTGTCCAGCCCAGGAGAAGAGGGGAGTAATCTGCAGCCTCCCTGCTGCTTGAGCTCCTGTGTACATCCCAAGGAGATGGCTCTGCTCGGTGACACGCATTGTGCTGGGGCGTTATCCTGTTTTTCCATCACAATGAGGCCTCTGTGAGTGTGAGAGGGTGTGCCCATGTGGCTGTGTGCCTGTACTTCTGTGGTGCTCTATGCCCTCTTCTATCAATATATTTGAACCCAGTGAGCTGCTCTTCCTGACCTGAGGCTCAGGCATTGTGTGCTTGGTACTCTCCATCATTCAATGTTTTTCTGCTGTCATCACAGCAGGAACCCCTTTCCATAAAGCCTCTATCATTCCTACTCAAACCCAACTTATTTTTGCTCCAGAGAAGAGTTCACCATGGAATTCCCATGGGGGTGTGGTACACTGTTGTATCACACTTTATTTTAGCTGAGACTTGAACATCTGCCTGGCTCTTCTCCTGTGCTGTGGTGTCTACTCTTGCTTGCAATGTACTTTGCCAGGAACACCTATGGCTCTTGTCACAGACCAGCACAGCACCCCACTAGACACTCTGAAACGTAGAAGTAGCCCCTCTTCACGCCAGTCAGCCTCTGTGCTTGGGTAAGACAGCTCACAGTGATGTCAAGGATGCTGCAAGAACTAGTAACCAACTCAGTGTTTGGTGGTCAAGAGGCCTATGGCTGCCTGGGGGTAGGACAGCACTTGTGATGGGCAGGGACACAGCAAGCTGTTCTGTCCCCTTCACCAGGGGCAGGACTTGGGCTTGCTCCTCTAGAGCAGCACAGTGATGAGGACTTCTCTGGGTGCTTTTGCTCTAGGCACATGGGCGCCGTTTCCCATGCAGGCGATGCCTAAGGCTCCTGGAGGTTTGCTTCTGCCCAGGCACCAGTGTCAGAGATCCTCCCATGCTGCTGGAATGCTGCTTAGTATTTCCTCTGATTCACAGTGATGTGCAGAACCCCATCTGCTATTTTTCAGTACCTTAGGCAATATTTCAAAACCAGGCCAGGCCAGCAGTAATGCTGAGCTCCAGATAATTTGGGCTGGTTGAAAGCTGTCCTACACCGGCCACATTATATTCTTAGACCACGGGCCCCTTTCCTTGGGGATGTCTGGGGTTTGGAAGAGGCAGGGAGGATGGGACAGCCTTAGGGAGACAAAGGAGGCCATAGCAGTGTCCTTAAAGAGGTAAAAAAAAGTAGTTTAGGAAGAGGTGTCAGCAATGAGTTTTCCTCCAAGAAGGACTGAGCACTCACAGACTGTCCACGCTCTGTAGGGTGCAATGCCACCTTGTCACTGAGGACAGAACAGAAGGGCATTTCAAAGGCTTAAAGTAGCCATGTCTGTCAAGCCCCACGGTGCCACATCACACCCCCAATGGGCTGCAGGGCAGACCAGCAGCAGGATTATAATGGACCATTTGGGAACATGCGCAGCTCTTCCTCAGCCAAGACCCCACAGTAAAGACAATCGCTTAATAGCTGAAGAGGGACCACTCGGCATTTAGGGATGTATTTCTCAAACTTGTTTAAAGCCTATTCTGGCCCCATGCTTTTAGTGCACCCAGTTGAGGAGTCTCATTTTAATGGTTGTGCTTTCAAACTACAGAACAGTGGCTTTTGCTGAGGGCCAAGTGCTTTGCACAGTGAACTGCTTTGGTGCTGCACTGAAATCAGAGATGCTCTTTGGAAAATCTGGATTTTCCTTTATTTTTTATTATTTCTTATAATTGTCTTTATTTACAGATCCAGAAGTATCGTTAAAATAAATTAAAGGCTCATTTTGTTTGCTAAAACATTTCATGTAATTTTTTTTTTTTCAGTTATGGCAAATGCACACACACACACACATATCTTATCCAGCCTTTATGAGCAGATTTATTCTTCTGAGGAATCAAATTGCCTTTTCCTCACTTTTTTGATCCAAGGACCAGGAACTCCTGTGCAAGAGCTTGTATAATTAGTTTATCAAGTCATAGATATGCTTTCACAGCAGTAACTGCCAGAAGAGCTTCTGGTTGGCTCATCTCCTTCTGAGCTCTGACAAAAAAAATATGTATATGTCTGTGTACGTCTCTCCCAACATGCAAACCTTAATATAGAAAAAGATTGACAATAAATGCTGACAGACAGGAACTAGATTATTCCAGAAATCCTGCAAACCATACAAATATAACATTTTTTTCTGTAAGTGGTATGGTTTAATGACATAAACCGATAGTATGAAATAGCATGTTAGAGGCTCATTAGACACTGACAGCTGTAAGCATTTCAGGATGCTGTATTAAAAACATCTGCTCAAAGGAAAAAACAGCATTTAAAAAAGAAAGGAATGAAAAGTTGAGAACAGCTTCACATCCAATTTGTTGTCTGGTAGCTGCCAATGCTAGGAATGACCAAGACCTCCCGATTTCAATAAGCTAAATCTAGCAAGATCGAGATCCTTGAGATCTGGGCACACTGTGCCTCTGGTTACACATTTTGCCTTATATTCTCTGGCTTGTGGAGCCTGTGTTTTGTGGAATGTTTTCATACAGCTATCCCATGGGAGGATGTTCCAGCAAGTAATACAACCACTGGACTACCAGTATCTTCTTACCTGTTCTGATCTAGCAGATTTTTCACCCAATATGCTCAAGACAGGTTTGAGACATGAAGAGATCCTGGGATGCAAAGGAAGACTAAAATGTTTTCTTAGGATTTTACGTAGTAATGGGAAAATACATGTGGAGTCGATCACCCAAAATCCAGATGCAGCTACTGTTTGGCATCTGCTTCTCCTGTTTCTAATTTTGTTTTTCCTGAAGCTGAGTTGCCGTACCTTTGGTGTCCTCAGCTACCAGGTGCTGGCATGCAGACAAGGAATCCAGGAAGAGGTGACCTCATGGTGCCTCTACGCCAAAAAACACAAAACAGTTTAAAAGACCCAAACAAACCCCACTCCTCTCCCCATCCTCCTAAGCTGAAGCCTTGAGCTGTTCTGATCCCCAGATAGGGGCACTTCAGAGGTCACCCTGCTGGTCTCAGAAGGCTTCTGAGCCCCTTGGCCATTGCAAAGCAGAGAGATGAGTCTCAGTCATGGGGTTGGGTAGGAGGAACCCTCCCAGAGAACCAAAACACAAAGAGACTTGGGTGAAGCATTGCCATTTCAGTTGCCAAATGACTTGCAGCCATGGATGGAAGCTACTCCTCCTATTTTGCTAGAGAAAAATATACCACTGCAAACTGTAACTGAAATTGTAGTACTTTGTGAAATGCTGTTCTGTTTCCTAGATAGAACTGTTAGTGTTTGAAGATGGGAAATGTCAACAGGAAGATATGTATGTGCAAATTTTCCTTTATGTAAAATTTTTAATTCAACATTTTTAGTGCCATTTCATAAGAAAACTTTCAGGATTTCCAGGTGACTCTGGAAGCATGAGCATCTGATGCCTGGAAATTAGACTGACAAAGAGCATCAAAGCAGATGTTCCCCAAGCATCTCAGGTTGCTCACTCCTTACTAGACAGAAAACCTGAAAGGGAAAAATGTCTGTAATGGAAACTCATTGAAAAGTCGGAAAGCTGAGCAAGCAAGTTACGCCATTGAAACAGGAGACTGAGTCCCTCTTGAGAATGGGAAGAGCCTGAAAGTTTAAAAGCACAGCAACAAGGTCAGATTCCTGACACTTCAATTGCTGACCATGAGCTGAGCTGTCTGTACTCTCAAAATGCCAAGTAATGCCACTGCACATAGCCCTTGTGAAAGGTTTGATCCCTTTCTATTTTCCCCAGCCAAACATGTGCATATCTGTGGACAGTCTCTGCTGACGTAGCTGGGGCAGGTGTAGCAAGGACTGAGCTGGAGACACAGTGGCTGTTTATTCATCTTGTCCAAAGCCTGCAAGGAGATTGTGGTAGCTCTCCTTTCACTTAAGTGGATTTTGGCCCAAGCCAGAGGGAAGGGAAACAAGAGCCACTACAGCTACTGATCTGTTACATCTACACAGTACTTCTAACATGGAGATACGTTCCCCTTGGCATTTAGCGTGTCACTGGATGAAAGTCTTAACACATGAACACAACCTTTTTGATATTTCTCATTTTTACAGTCTCTCAAGCTGGTAGGAAAGAAAACAAAATCTCACAAAACATTTCACCAAAGTGCTGCTCTTGAGCATCAGTTTTACTTCCAGCAGCCCATTTACCCAAAGCCATCCTTCAACAGATATGAAGTAACTATTCTTCTTGCCAACCCAAAGGGAATTTCATGGCCAATTACTTCCTGCTTCCATCTTGAACCAAGGACTCACAGAAAGATTTATTTCTGAGCAAACATCTGAAAGCTTCTCCAGTTGTGTCTAAATATTTATGTTCATGTCTACATAGTAAAGATTGCATCTCATATAAAAGAAAGAGGTACAGACAAATAAAGGAAGTCTCAGTGACAAAGGGAAGTGATGAAAACTGCCAACCAGTTTGAAGGTTAGACAAATGGCTTCTGAGGCTCAGATCACAGCGCTGTAACTTCATTGTTGCTAAATGCAATTTTGCACAGTCTTAGGAGACGTATTCTGTATGGCACATCTTTCATAATTAAGAAGAAAACTATTGTCTCTTTTCCAAGTCAAATAAACCTTTGGGGGGTGGGGGGGGTGGCATGAAGTTAGAGTGGTGAGCTGGTCTGAGAGACAATTTTGAAACTTTAGATTGAGAGGAGTCTGAAAGTCTGAGCTGGGGACAAAGGACTCATCTGCAGCATCACATAAAAGGCCCTGGCACAGAAAGCTGTCAGGATCCTGGCTGCAAATACTCAGGGCATGTTGAAAGCCTAAGGACAATAGACCTGACCCAGCACCGTGGAGCCAGAGGGCAAACCTGCAGCATGTGCAGCATCAAATCGGAGCAGACACATGCAGAAGGGATCAAAGGCAGTGTGAGCTTTCCCCACCTGCTGCCCTGCCTGCACATCACTGCCTGCACAGGCTTTGTGCTGGCTACAATGCTGTCTCCGGTCACGGTTATCATGGTGCTGCCTGACAGCAGCCAGAAAGCATGGACATTCCCAGTGCAGGGTCAGATGGGTTTTGCAGATGGAGGAGTTTGTATTTTGAGTCTCGTCTGGCCACTGAGAGATGATCTGAGTAAATGCTCTCAATCCCATGGGAGGGCAGGCTCAGAAATGAGCAGGGCTAGAGTTAGCTGTCATTCTTCATCAATTCAGTTTGAAGGTACCTTTGCTTTATTGCCACATACTGCCAATCTCCATGCTGACCATGAGCTAGGAGAAAAAAGCTTCAAGCAAACATTTTTGTTCTTAAGAAATCTTGCAATTACAAAGATTCATCTTAAATGTGGTGCTTCTAGTGATGTCCTCGATGTCCCTTCTTTCATCTGCTGGACTCCAGCAATAAACTCAGTAGTTGTGGCCATTCTCACAGTGAGCATGGCAGGTTCACTGTGCCAACAGAGATGTATCATTCGCCATGAGTGGCAAGGTCGGTGGCTGGGTTTAAGCTAAGTCCCTGGCAAATTCCAGTGCTGAGTCCACTGGCAGGTCTTCAGAGACAGCCTCTGGGACTGTTTTGGATTCAGGCAATTGCTGGTTTGGCCTCTGTCTCATGTCTTCTTGGACATAGCTCCCTTTTGTCTTCCTCTCCATGACATGCATTCCCTTTGAAACAATTAGAACCTTCTCAAGCTCTTTGTTTCTAATTCTGGGCAGTTTAGCACAAAGTATATTTATGCTAATTGCATACTGAAAGTAGACTCTGCTTGGCTTGGCTTTGCCTTGCTAGGACCTTTAAGAATATATTTGTCATTGCTGGAAGCAACATTGGAGTTGGGAGAGCTGCAAACTTAAAGGGTCTGGCCTCACCTGTTTTATTCTGTCCTGGAATTGAGTAGCACTGGGTATTGATGTCTTGAAAGTTTTCCTGCTCTTGTTTCAGTTTAAAATGTCAGCTCTACTTTAAAACTTGATGGTTCCTATCCAAGTAAGCCTATCTGTTCTGAACCCGGCTGATGTCAGGCTCAGATCTGAGCAGATCTTCTCTGCAATGGAGCAGAGATGGGAGTGAACAAGAAAAACTGGTGTTCCACCTTTGGAGAGTATATCCCAAGCCAAGGCTGTTGTTATGGTGCATGAAATGAGTCCTTGAATCGAAAACTAGCACAGGCATTTCTACACAGCATGGAGCACATTCACGTTTTTCATAGAAGTGGTCTTCAGTGGACAGAGCACCATCCGAGGCTGTTGATCAAGGTTCCTCTGGCCAAAAGAGAGGTCACTCTGTGCTGTTAACAAATCCAAACAGTAGAAGGGATAAAAATACATTTTTAGGAGCCTTCCATATTGCTAAAAAAATTTTCTGTTAAGTAATACTTAAACAACTACAAACAACGTTTGTCCCCATGCTTTTTGTCCCTCCCTCCCCCCTCATTCCTTCATTTTTAGGTCCTTGGCCAGAGTAAGGTATCTCCAGTATTTCTGCTTCCCATTTCTCCTTTCAAAGGCTGTTTCCAACAGCAGTAGCTAATGTTGTGATGCCAGCAATTACAGTGTAGCTGGAACTAAAATGTTGGGAAGCAGGGAGATGACTGGTGACTATTGTTTTTTTCACGTATTAAGGAGAGATGGAAACAGGACCACCTCAAGAATATTTTTTTTGGTCTATCTGTGGTTCTTTGATCAAAATTCTGTTAAGTTGCACATATGAGTGTTTTAAAAGAACAATAAAAAAGAAATCATCAATTTCAGATGATGAAAGGAAAGGGTTCCTGGGGAAAAATGCACCCAACCAGGCCTGTCTGCAGGGTGTTTTGCAGACCTTGATCACGCACACAGGTAAGCCAGGTACAACCCAGCTGCGAACTGGAGGCTGGTGACCACCCAGACCCTGCTGAGGTGCAAGGCAGAGTTAGCTCATCCTGTTGAGATACTGACGTATCTCCGCCAGGTCCTGGTTACCTTCAAGACTGTGTATCCAGGACTGTGTTGGCATAGCAGGTGTAGATGATTCTCCTTTTTTTTGCAGCTAGATTCAAAAAACCTGGTCACCTGTGCTCCCACTTGGGTGGGAACATCTTGCACATGATATTGATGTGCCTGCTAGGCATGTGGGTGACCCTAACTTCAAAGTTAAGCAACCTTCCCAGCACGATCCTCTCAGAGCCCTGTCACTGGTCCTTCAGCAAGGCACACATTTGGATCCAGCTAGAAAAACTCCGCCCAGACAGGCAGCCATCTCTCACAGTGCTTGGGAGCATGCCAGTAGATTTCATGAATATAGTTGCCTCTGAATCCTGGTGTTGCATTTCACAACCATTTTGAGTTTGCTACATGGTAATGACAGCAGAAGGCTGAGCATGATCTGCAAATTCCAGCCCAGAAACAATGTCAATGGCCTCTGTGAGCTCCCAACTGCTGCTGCAGTGGTGGGGAGAGCTGACATACCTGAGCCTTTAGGCTCTGGTACAACTTATTAGCACAACCCTGTCCTAAATGCAGCTGTGGTACCGGACTTAGAAAGGCTTCGTAGTCATCTACCATCTTCAGAACATTCTGAGGTAGAAGCAAACCCACCTCCTGTACTTTAACATCTGCTGCCCAAGGGACTGGTGGCCTGGAGTGGAATGGGCTGGAGGGGACATGCTGTCTCTAAGCTAATTCAAAGCAGCATGTGCAGGCTCTGGCTCCTCCAGCTGACACGGTTCTGCACAGCCGTGATTGCCAGAAGAGAGCAGAAAATGGCTGGCACCAGGATTGCCCTTTGTACCCTGGGATTTGCCCTCAGTGGGCAAGTCTGCAGTTCAAATGGCTTCCTGTTTGCTTTACCAAAGGAAAAAAAGATACAGTTGACATCCAGCCCAAATACCCCAAGGATATTACTTCAATTTATCTTCCAGCTTGGACTATTTCAATTTCCCAAACTGTATTCAGCCTCATGAAGAAAAAGACACCTTATGGGCCAAAAGGACTAATTTGTTAAAGAAAAATAAATGGCAGTGGGTTTGTGCTGCTGGATTTATAGCTAAGAAAGTAACACAGAGACAGAGTCCTGCACTTTGATAGCTTAGCACTTCTGTGATATGTGAATGAAGTCCAGCAGGCCCAGAACCATGGTAATCTCTGAGGCTTGATCTCTGTAATGAGATGCCAGCAGCCTGTACTTCAAAGTCTGCATTGATACAGATAATCTTCTGAAAGGCTCTCTGCATTTTGAGGCAGCTTGTATTGGGGATTACAGTGACAACAGGAGGAGATGATGGAAGAGGAGGTGATTGTTTGATGCTCATTCCTTCAGTTTCTGTCCATTAATCCTTTTGGTTTTGATTTCCAAAGGGTTGTGCAGTCCTGTCCCCCACATCCTCAGCTCAGTAGGACTCAGTCTTGTCAGGTGAACCCTGTGTGCTCTGGGGCAGATAGGCTGGCTGAGATGCTCTTCTGCCCAAGAAGTCTGTGAAAATGCATCCATTTGTGCTGAAGTGATGGATGCTACATCATCTTGGCTGAAATATGGGCAGATATTGCATTAGAAATGGCGCAGGCAGTTAAATGTTACACTTCCAAACTTCTGAGCTTATTTCTTTCTCAAAACTGTTGTAAGGGAGTAGGGGAGAGGGTAACGATGACAGGAGACCACAGGCTATGAGAAGCATGTTATAAAACAAAATGAACAGTAGTTTCATGTACACAATTATGCTCTGTGTTGAAAGTATATAATTTTCAAGGCATGTCTGAGCAGGAAACAGAACTGAAATATTTTTATGTTGACGAACACTACTGATCTAAGAGAAAAATGGTGGCAAATGTGTATCTTGATCGCTCTTTCAGCAAGAAGAGTTACAGAAATAGACCAGAAACTAGACTATAAATTTATTTGAAGTAGATAGAGGTTAATATCTGGGATGCCAGTACTGGCTGCATTGTTCTCAGAAACCTTTTTGAAAACCACTCATATATTTAAGCACAGTTTAACCTGTATTTTCCAGGCATAAAATGAAATAATTTTACATGGGGTCTATATTTCTGCCTGTCTTGCAGGGACAGCAGCACTGACAGCAGAATACTGAGAGAAGTCATAGGGGTAGCACGAGTAGAAAAGCGATTGCACCAGGTGAATTCAGTCACTGTTGTGTGCCCTGCTATTTGCCACACAGGGACGTGAAACACAGGTCAGATTTTGGGGTGCTACCACTAACACCCCGCCCCGTCCTCAGGGTAGAGAGATGTACCGGGTTGGTTCAAGATCTCAGTAAGGAAACACCCCTTTGTCTTTGCACCATCACACACTTAGATCCATCATCCCTTCCTGAGCAAAAGAGACCCAGAGCTCTTTCACAGACATGATAAAATGCAAAGAGGGAAAACTGTATGAAAGGGGAAACTGAGAGCAGAAGGTAAGGCAGCCAAATCTTCCTTGCACGATGGAGAGCGCTGGACGGCAGACACCACACTCGAAGTGGAGTAACATACACAGCATCCAGCAGGAGAGGCTTGAGAAAGGGTAGATGTTTGCTTGACTGAATCACCAGGTGAAAGAGGTTGGTTGACTTCCAAAAGTGTCATTCAAGGAGCTCTATCTAAGTGGTGATGGTAAATTCAGTGGGCTGAACGTAAAAATATAGTTAGGCCATAAAATATTTTAAGGAGCAATGGCATAAAAGGAATCAAAGCTGATTCTAAGCACTGCTTCAACACATCAGGATCAAGTTTGGCAGAGGTCTGACTCTGAGACCAGCTGAGTCTGGGGTCTGAAAGCAATGCTCAGGAAGGGCAAGACCACTGCAGAGAAGCAAGGTGATTTCTTGGTGTCCACGATTCTTGTAGCGGAAACTGGGAGATTTCCACACTGGAACCTTCTTGGGAGAGGACTTGGCCAGAGTGTGTCTCAAATTCAGTGGGATTGCATGTGGCAAAAATAGATGGGATGAGGCCTGCCAGATTACAGGAGCAAACAGCAAGGGATTCAGGACCACCAGTCCATTCTGGACTCAATTACTGAGATAGTGCCTACCTTGGGATGTCAGGAAGCAAAATTGACACCAAGGTTAAAAGGGGAATTAGGAGGATCTGGAGTCCTAGAGGCATGTAAGCCTGAGGGCTGTACCAGCCAAAGTAATAAAAGCTTTAATAAAAGATCAAACTAGTGGACACCTTTAAATGGTATGATCTGGATAGATATGATCCACTTGGTAAGACCCAACATGGCTTCTGGAAATCCTGCCTTTCCAATCTCTCAAAGTCCTTGAAAGAAGTAGCAAACATATTGATGAAGGTTATCTAGGAAAGCCTATCCCCACAGACTTCTAGAGAAACTAAGAAACTAGGGGCAGGGGGAAGTCCTGGCATAGAGAAATGGCTGAAAGGCAGGAAACAGAGCACAGGCAAAATGGTCGTTTAACTCAATAGAAGGAAGTTAGCAGTGGAAATTTCAGGGATCTGCACTGAGGTCTGTTGTGTTCAAAATACCCATAAATAACATGGGAAAGGGCATGAGCAGTGAGAGACAAAGGTCACACATGATACAGAATTGTTTAAAGTAGTAAGGGCAGGTTGTGACAAATTGCAGACACATCTCATGAGACTGCATGAAATGTCAGGTGAAGTTCAGTGTAGCTAAGGATAAAGAAAGAAAACACCATGGAAACCAGTTCTGATTTCACACACCAGATTTTGATAATGGAGTTGGCCATTTTCTATTGAGGAGCAGGCCTTGGGATTAGGACAGGTGACTCTATAAGGTACTGCACTGCTGCAGGGTTGTGGAACTCCTTGTAGGAGTATGCAAAGTACAGAAGTAGTTTTAACCAATTCAGGGGGAGACTGGACAAGTACTTGGAAGGAAATCCATTACCAGTCACTTGAAAAATTGCCATAGGTTCACAAAAAACCCAATGCCTCTGCCTTGCTTGTATCCCGCCCTGAGACCAGGCTGCCTTTGAACCCTGGGGTCTTAGGGGGTCCTTGGGGGCTTATAGGGAGAAGTGAAACCACAGGTGGGGTTAACACCTGGAAGCCTACAAGGCTCTGAGAAGGCCAAGGGGAGACTGGGACAAGGTGGGAAGGAGGTGATAGTGACTGCATGGAGAAATCAGCCTACAGAGCTCATGGAGAGCAGCTGGGCTCTTACACTACATACTTGTGGCAGAGCTGATGTTTAAGACATGGCATGTCTGGAGCTGTACCTCACAAACTGAGTAGGGATTTTAAAACAATGGTATGAGATAATTACTGCTCACAAAGTCCTATGTGAGGACAGGGAACAAAGACTAGATGAATCCAGTAGTTAAGAGAGACAGAAGGGCATACATGTTCCCAGTGAAACTGAAGGTCTGCACTGAGAACCAGCAAAAGGGTTCAACTGGTTTAGCTAGGAAGCAGGCAGAGGCTGAGTGGTTGGGAAGTAAATTGACTGGATTAAGTGTTGAGAATGCATTCTCATCTGAGCAGGGTTACAAGGGACGAAATCCAGCTCTTCACTGCAGGGAACAAGGACACTTATAGGTGACTTGTCTCACAGAGTGAGTCGAACGCAATGGTAGGGGGCAGAGATATCTTTGAGTGAAAAGATCTTGAAGCAGTTAATTTTATGTTTACTTTATAAAATATCCTGATGGGAGTAGCCAGACGAGAAAAGGTGAAGGGGAGGGAGATGGAGAGAGAGAGAGAGAGAAAAGATGGGAAGAGAATGAAAGAGTGTTAAGAACTGAATGGCTCAAAAAAATAACAGAACATAAAGAAAGTCCATAGAGAACACCAAACCAGCCTAAAAAAAAAAAAGAAAGAAAATAAAGTACCAGGCACAAGGAAACTAAAACATTTGTTTCAGTCCATGAAGTAAAACATGGGCATGGAGGCAAAAGTGAGACATGCACAGGTGAGGACTGTGTTTGATTTCAGTGACATGTCATGGACACATCTGCTATGTCTCATACCCAACTGCATGTTACCTCACTCCTCTGTCTGCGCATGAGACCATCTTGTGTGAAAGCTTCTGGTAAATCACAGAACTGTGATTTTCATTTTTTCACAAACCTTATCATATTAGTCCTCCATGAAAAGTGTGCTGCATGCATCCCTGCCCCCACTGATTCCCTTTGGATACATGGGCACAATCACAACCTCACAAATTCCAGAGCATCTCCATTCCCAAGGAGGGCTACAGATCCCAGATCAGAAATCCTGGTGGACTCAGCCAGTGCGTTCATCGTCAGAACTGACAGGGCCCCAGAGCCCCAGGAGCCTCACAGAGAGCCTCTCTAAAGGCACAGTTGGTGGAAAGGCAAGGAATATGGAGAAATGTGTTTTTCCAAGTTGGACTGTCTCAGAAGCAGCACACCACAGCTGCACTATCAATTATAAATTGAAAAAAATACCAAAGAATTGCTGAGGTTCCTAGTCTGTGATTAGGCAGAGACCTTAATTCATGCTTGCCTATATCCAGAGTATGTCTCCTACTCAGGGCTAAGTTTTTTCACAGGGACTAAGAGAGAAGCAGATTTCATCAAAGCAATGTACTGACTTGCACTGTTAAAACCAGCAGCTGCTACAGAGAAAGTTTCCTACGGGGCCACTGGTGAAACAGCATCTTCTTTCAGGCAGTCTTGATGGAAAGAGGAGATAAATCCTCACTTTTTGTGTCTTGCTCTGTCTCAGCTTCCTTTGGACAAACCATGCTGTGTTGAGTGCATGAGGCCATACCCAGAGAGAGGATGGGGCATGAGGAGCACGCACACAGCAGGAGGAAGCTGGAGGGGAAATTCTCCCCTTGTTTCCTACTCCTCACAAGATCAGCACTTCAATATGCTGAACACCTGCAATCTGATTGCTGAGGTGAGGCTCCCCCCACAGATACAGTGTTTCCCTTCTTCATCTGTGCAGGAGCACAGGGTGATATTAAGGGTGTATAAACAAATAAAATTTTAAAAGCTCCCCGGCTTCAGTGATGCATCAGCTGGATATGTTCTGCATTCACAGTAGCTATTTGTCCTCCTCTAAAAGACAAAATCCAAAGTAAAACAGCAACAAGAGACGTTTAACTATTTTTAAACCAAATTATTTATTATGTAAGTAGAGAAAAAAGGTCACCAAAACTACCAACCTCCTCCTGGACTTGAAAGGATCACAAATCCTGTTTCATTAATGACAGAAGCAATGATTTCCCTGTGAGGCAGTTAGATGTCTCTCTGTTTAGCAGAACAAGAAAGACAGAGAGTTAAAATAGATCTCTTGCTTCAGAAAGCATCAAAGAACAATTTTTATAGCACATGTTAAAGAGAGGATTTGTTTGTGTAGTGTAATATATTATTATATTATATTAAATGTACTTTCCAAATACATATCCTCCTCCTGTCCCTGTGCTTCTATGAGATGTCTATTTACACTAAATTATACACCTCCAGAATAATAAAATCCTGCTATTCTTACTTCAAAGACTTTTCTTGAGCATGAGCTGGAAACTTTCATCAAACATTTCACATCAGCTAAATGTTATTGCTTTTAAGTGTCTACAGAACACCAAAGAAATCTCTCGCCAAGCTTTTATTTGGTTGAAGCAAGCACCTGCAAGATACAGGCAGAACTACTTTCCTAGGACACAGGCTTATCATGGTTTCAACCAGAGGGAACCTGTGTTTTATCTCACCTGATGCAACACTTCATCTTAGTCTTAATTCGCATTTCACTTCTGGTAATGTCTAGGGCACCTTTAATGACGACAGGAAATCTTCTCTAGCAGGCTGTACATTTTAGGAAGAAATCCTTTGACTGAAGTCAATGGCTTCTGGCTTCTGGAAGGGTTTTACTCCTTGTTTCCAGCCACTACGTACTTGGAAGCACTCCTGAGTGCTTCTGACTATATAGTGGCTGTAAAAATGCAGCTCCACTGCAGGGGTACAGCCATAAAGCCAGGTCAAAATCTCTCATTTCTCATTCTCATTCTCTGCTGTCTTATTTTTCTTGCCTGTCACCCCATACTGCTATGCTCCTAGGACATGGACTCACACGGTGAGTAAAAAGCTGTACCTGAGACAAAAAAGCTGTAAGACACCTGAGAATCAGTCTCAGCAGCCAACAAGCAGGGTTCCTGACTAGATGACCTTCTTGTGAGAGGTCACGCACTGCCTGTGCTTCACAGACAGATGTTAACACCCTCCCAGGAGGCACCAGCCAAAGCATTTTCCCAAGTTTCCATCAGGGGTAAGAGTCTCTCCTCCATTTGCAGCATTAGAAAAGCACGTCTGAAGAGTCTTGAATTTCAATCCCTGTGGAAGAAGAAAATGTACTTCTTAAATAATAACAGCACCATTGCAGCATTATAACTTTGACATTTCCAAACTCTTGTGCCTCTGGGGTGCTGCCTCTATTTTACAGGTGATGGAATAGTGAAGCAAAAACCTGCCATCTCTTCCGGATCAGAGCAGAACAATGCCAGATATGGAGCCAGGTGTTCTGACTCCCTGCTCTAAGACCACGCTTTTTTAGTCTTTTAGACCAAAAGGCCACTGTTAAGTGAGAAAGAAGGAGAGCCAGAGCTGTGTGACTATTGACTGGCTTTTCTGGTCTTCCCAGAGCAGAGCATAGGCCGTTCCATGGCATCAGGGTCAGGAAAGCTGCAGTGTCCATAGCACAGCAGTACTGGCCCAGTCCAGCCAGCACACAACAGGGTGCAATTTATACGTTTTTACTACTCTGCAAGATGTTTTCTCACCTTTACAACTAGAACCGGTTCTGAAATTGAATCTTAGAATTAAAAATAAAAAACCGCAAAAAACCAACGAAACCATTTTGGCAAATGTGACACAGATGCATGTCCTTGAATACTCACAGTAGGCTTCTACCTCATTTGCAGAAGATGCAATTTTAGGGATCCCATTTTTCACAGGGCAATTTGGCTTTCATGGAGCTCCCTAACTGCATGTCACAAACTTGGTATTCAAATCATCCCTCTAGAGACAACTTGAACTTGCCATAGCACATAAACACAAAACATTATGCAACTACTTTTTCTCTCTTTTATTGTTTTAATTTATTTATGCATAATTTTCTCCTGGATTTTTGATGGCAATGTAATTTTTTGTTGTTGTTTAATCAAAATCTTTTCCCCTTCTATGTAATGATGTAATAAATATAAGAGTCATTGGATCCAACTTGTAGATTTAGCTAGTGCCATTCTAGTCCAAACAGAAGTAAAAGAAATATTTTCCAATATGAGGCCCTCATTGTAAGCCTAGGACCAAGAAAGTAAACGACGTGAGAGGCAGGATTTCGGAAGTTACAGCACCAAAAGCCCCAAAATTACACTGACAGGAAACTTTTAGAGCAGATAGCTAAGGATGCTGGGATTTCCATTCTCTAGATTGTTTTCTCTTACTTTTGAAACTGTCTACCTACTACACAGTGTACAGTGGTGTTAAAGAAGCATTTACCCCTCTCTCTAGAGCTGAATCATTGGTGGTGACTTCTGGGACACCCCACTTCAAACTGTGCTTTGAGCAGAGTTTACTGAGCAGCTGGTGGTCTGACTGGAGTTTGAAGTGTTGCTGCAGGCCTGCCTTAGCAGCTCAGAGGTATGGTATACACTTTCTAGGTGATATTAATACCAGTGCTACTAGAAACCGCAAGAAATCATTGTGGTTTGCAGTTTCATTCCAAGGTCTCAACTCAATCCAGACATTTGTTTCACCTCTGCACATTTTTTCAGGAGACCTGGACAAAATTCTCCAAAAATTGAGTTACTTTATTGTTCGTAATAAAAAATAATAATTAAAAAAAAAAAATAAAAACAAAGACCCAAACCTCAAACAAATCTCAAAAAAATTGAATTTACAAAAGGAGAAAAACCTGGTGTCTTTAATCAAATTTCTGTCCACAATTTCTGTGTGTGATACACATCCTCACACAACATAACCTTTAAAGAGCTAGAAACAAGAAAGGCAATGTTTGTGGGGAGAAATTATATGTTTTATTTGAGCAGTTGATCAAGCTGGAAAAGGCTGGGGGCATTCAAGCTCTTCACCAGGTCTGAAATGGAGACTGCAGACTTCAAAGTTTCAAAGCGCCTGTCAGATGCGTGAAGTGGCCTGACTCTGTCTGAGCAACAACATGAATCCTAACCACATATAAAGGCCCTCCAAGGCCACACCATCAGCATCCTGCATCCTACAGCCATTCCTCCCTGAAGGCAGTATGCTTCACCCCATGCCTGACCTGGCAGAAACCACGTAGGGGAAAGGGAACAACCACGGTGCACTGGGGTGAACTCACAGGGACGGTGGATAGACCTCTTATCACGAGGAGAACTCTTCTCAGGCAACAGCTGTTGTAGCCTTTCGATCTTGGGTCTCAACAAAAAGCTATAAACTATTTTAAACTGATGGAACCCTTCAGGATATAACAAATCTTGGATTTAGCTGGTTATTTTGTCAAATCTGATTACCCCTTTTAACCTCTCTCTGCCTTCTACTGTCTCTTTTTCCCTCGAGATAACTACATCATCACCTGTCCAACTCCAGTATCCCACCCTTCGTTCCACAGAACCAGTGGTGCTCATACACTGGTGGGTCATGCAACTGCCCTGTCTAGTGAAACAGGAACAGGTTGTCCCCAGTTTGCTCTCAGCATCAACATTTACTGCCTCTGTTTCAAATCTGATGTTCAGGGGATATCAAGGCAAAGAAACACCCTATCTGTCTTGTCTAAAACATGATCAACTTCACAAATAAAACTTTCTCTCTCTCTCTCTCTCCTCTTTCAATGCCTTTCTTTGCTTAGGATGAGCCCTTGAACATCCTGTGAATGTAACTCAACAAAATGACAATGCCATCCCTGTCTTTCTTCTGAGTACCCAGCCAGAATCTGCTTCTCTTATACTCAGGTCATATTAGGTATTCTTGCTCTACAGCCCTTTTATACTGAGCTGTTTTCAGCCACAAAAACCCTAAATAATTTTCATAGATACTGTTTTTAGGACATAGCATTTCCTTTTGTTCCATATTTTTTCTCCTACATGGAAAATTCAAATATTATTCTATTAAAACAGACTCTGGAAAATTTTTTGTAATTGAGTTCAGCATCAGGTTTTCCATGATATGGAATTCAGATTAATAACTGTCCAACCCACTGAAATATCTTTTAATATATCATCAATTTAACTTTCTTTGGCACTTTTGAAATTAACATGGCATTTCAAGATTTATAGTAAATAAACATCAGCAAATGAGAGATTTAATCTGCACCTATTCAAAATATTTATTTCTAATAGCTGTTGTCCAACTGCCCACTTAGTCTTTAACAGATTGCAGTCGTTTACCATCCTCATGTGGTAGTAGCCCATTATCTTGCTCTTTCGTAAATGGAAAATAGTGGGGTTATTGAATATTTTATTCTATATCATTATTGACTCTCTTTCAAATAGTGGTGCTGTATCATTGCTTCTATCTCTCTTGTTCCTGACACAGGTAAAAAGCTTTTCTTTTCAATGTCCTTTGCTTCACGTTGCTGCCAGCTTGTCACACCAGTGATGTTTTCATCTTCTATCTTGAGTGTTTTCTACTATAGAACCTGCAATATCTTTTCATTGGCATTTGGGTGGAGGGAGTGGGTACTTGCTATTTGTTTTAACTTGTTCCCCATTCACCACTGCACCAGAATGAGCTTTAAAACAAATTTGTCTTCTCTCCTGCCTGACTTCCCTAGCTAAATTTATTTTGTCTATCTGAGCAGCTTCTTTTAAAGAATTTTCAGGATCCGCTCACATTTTTTGTATCTACAGTCTTGCTCACAGGATTTTCACTGGCAATGCTCCTCAGCTGGACAACACCAGCTGGTTGAAGCATAAGATAACTCCCAGGTGGATCCACCTGGCTAACTGCTGGCCCCAGCTGCCAGCATCTGCATCTCAGGGCAGTGGAAAGGTTCAGTCCGGATGGATGAACCTTTCCCATGCTCTCTCTAGCCCCATTTGACACATTTCAGTGCATGGAGTTTGTCTCTCAGACACTGCACTGGATGCTACTACAGTGGAAGCAAAGTAATTTGTAATCATCTTCCATTTTGCATGATTCCTAGAGATGCTAATGTTAAGTCAGAGGAATTCCCCCTCTGCTCTAGGTCTCACTGGTATGGGAGAGGAAAAGGAGATAACTTAAATTTGTTGACAGACAACCCTCTGCAGAGCTAAAAAGCATATCCATTACAGCTCCCTAGAGCTGTAGGATTTAGGAATTCAAGAATTCCACTGAGAATTAAATTATTTTCAGTCTCAGAGGGTGCCTTATTTTTAATTTTTAATTTTTAGCTGTAAATTCTCCTCTTGCTGCAGAGTCAGACACAAAAATAGTTTCTTTTCTCAGAAATTCAATTTTCCATTAATTCATTGGAAGATTGTGGAAGATGCTCAGTCCACACAGACACAGCATGTTTCACTTAAATGCTCATTAACTAGAAGAATTAAGGATGCAGTGCAGGACTCTGTAAAGTCCTACCAAGAGGCTGTGATCCCCTACTCTGCCATGGCTCCAGTGACAGATGGAGAGGAAAGGAGCTAAACAAGCATGATATCCTTTCCAACAAGATGTAGCAGTGCCTAGAGTGAGTTTGGAGCTGTACTTGTTTGAGTACAAGCAAGACAAAGACCAGGCAATTTAGTTCCTATACGGGACGGACTAAGAGCCCGCTACAGTGGCATTTGGGATTATTCTGCACAGGGATTTCAGCACAATTTTATACAACTCTGGAGCTCCTGGCAGGAGCAAACACACAGGTTCATTTGCACATTACAAACCAGCAGGTCTGGGTAGTTCAAATGACTGGGTAGGGATAATTCTGTGTAGCATTTTTATGTGATCTCAGAGCACACACTCAAACTGTGCAAAATTTACTTTGTGATATAGCAAAGTCTAAACACTTCAAACATTTTTAGTTTCCTGAGGCTTGTCAGAGCCCTGCCCCATTATATTGAGTAGCATGTTTAAGTTTGAGTCTATCAGGTGAATTCTAAAGTAAATAATATTTGAACAAGATGAAGAACATAAAGTTGCAAAATAAAAAGCTTTTTTAAAAGCACCCTATTACTCTGTTCAAATACCTCAGCTTTAGAGTGCTTGGAAACCTCTTAGAGCTAAGTGTGCATTTTTAAATAACATAAGTTGTTCAGGCTGTAGTTACTGAATTCCAGCTTGACACCGAGCACTTAAAGAGTTTAGAGAATCCAGACTCTTTTATCAGCTTGCAGACAAGGGCACTAAATGTCATGTGGGCTTCCTTTTGGCTTGCAGCCACAAGTTGTGCATAGTATTTAATGTAGTCTCTGGTTCTTAAAGTATTAGGAAAACCTGAAAACAAAGTGTCTGCCATTAGTGAAATTGGTGCTGCCTTTGACAATCTACAGTATGCATTTCAGGTTTGGTATGCCTCAAAACTTCCCTAAAAACAGAGAGGGGGGGGTTGCCTGGAACTTCTTCACAAGATATAGAGAAAATTCTCAGGGTCCTGAAAGCATGTGCTCACCTTTCCCATCCATACATTTTGAACATTGATTAAATAACCCACTTTGTTACGGCTTTTTGTCCCACACTTTACCAGAAAATAAGATATGGATCATGAGCATTACACTAATGGTTGTGACATTTCTTTTGTACATAGTAAAATATTTAAATTATGAGGCTAAATTCACCATAAAAATAAAACAGTGAGAAAAAATGATAAAATCATTAAATACATTAACATGTTCTTCTTTAAGAATTAAGATCTTTACCTCATCAGATGCATAATATCATAGAAAGGAAAGCATTACTCTGGAAAGCTATCAAATAGCAGTAAGTATTTATAGAAAGATTGACGTAACGAGATACAAACAGATAATAGTCTATGTTAAAAGAAATGAAGCCAGTTTAATCTCAGTAGTAGTAATAGAATGCAGCAGTAGGAAAAAAAGTCTGAGATATCCCCTAAATTATAAATTCCAAGAGGAAATAAAGTGTCTTATTCTTAATAGGATTTTAACCATGAACACTCCTCACAATCATTGGCATTTTCAAAGGTTTTGCAAAGAGAGTATTCTGGTTTGCTTCCACGAACCTGGGATATTTCTGTCCCATTTTGAGCATCGTGTTACCAGATCTAATCCATAATTTCTGCTCTGTGTTTACCCCACAGTAGCATCTCTTCCACCCAAGCTGCTTCACAGCGTGCAGACCCACTAAACCATAGGTATGCCCTGCTCTCTAACATTCCAGGTAAACTCTCATTTCTAGTCATTCCTATCTCCGTGCCTCCTATTGGGTCTCTTTTCAACAATATGTGACTTTTGCCTTTACAAAGATATTTCCTCACTTTGAACCAAAGGGAGCACAGATGAAGAAAAATACCTGGACTTTCACAGGAAAGTATAAAAAGAGTGTTTAAATTGGTGGGAAGGTGGTGGGCAAGCTTTTGGGGCAGTTTCCCACACCCCAGCCTACAAAGGCTCTGCTGCGTTGGGGATGACCACGACGAAAAGGTGACATTCCCAGATAAACCTTCTATGCATGGCTGTAACATGCACCTCAGGTGACCGAGGTTGGGAGGTGTGGAGGGACATCCTTGAGGTTTTGGACAATATCCCTCAGGCCCCTTCTCAGGCTTGAATTTGGATCCTGAATACAGAGATGAGAGCAGCTGCTGTGTACCAATAATCATGAAATTACTCAGCTTCCTGTATTTTTCATGGTACCAGCCATAACACAGCCCAACGCTAAGAGGCTGCCCCAAGGACCAAAGTGGCAACAGCATGGGCCCTACATCTCTCTGAGTCCCTGGTCCAACATCAATGGCATCAGTGACGTCCCTAAGCCTTAGTTCAGCTGTGCCAAAGCCTCCTGCCATGCTTTAGCCTCACTTTTATGCATCCCAAGGCATTTCCTTGAGAATCTGGAGGACTCAGAACAAGTTCCCTGAGCTTTAGCCCCAGGTTTCCCCCCAGTCTAGCCATGAGCTGGTTGCTGTGCTCAGGCACCATGTGGCTTGGCAGTCCCCAGCCCCGGTGGCCCTGTGCCTCCTTCCATTGTGGCGTTCCCTGCAGATGGCACTCCTCCCAGCCAACTGAAGGCGCCTAACCTGGGCTAGCTATGGAAAGTAGAATAAAACAACATAAAATGGAGTGAAGTTCACTGGGAAGACAGTTTCAGGGGTAACTCACCACATCCTAAAAGAGGGTTCTTCCAAGATCTTTGGGCACTAAACCCCAGATGCAGCAGTACAGACTGAGCATTGAGTTTTAGCTCAATCCAAGGGTGAGCATCAAGCTGTCAGCTGTGTCTTATGCAAGAAAGTGAGTAATTGTCTGCATTTAAAAACAGGGAATTTTGTAGGAAAATTGCATGTTCTGAAAATTATTTTGTTGAGAATCTGTATTTCCTTTCCACATATGGGTTTCTTACTTTCTTTTATGCATTTTGACATTATGTACACAAAAGTGCTTTAATTCAATTACTTCTCTCAGTATTAAATTATTCTGACATTGTTTATTCCATTACTTCTCCTACAAATTTGAGGAGGGCTGAACACTGGTTTTAATTCTGTCTGTCAGTTCCTGATTCATTGCCATTGCAATGTACATCATTTGAAGTGGGAAATACTAGCAAAAGCTGGAAATTGCTCAAGGGCATACTACTGGATGCACCCAGCCTGACTATCCAGAGAGGGAAGGGGAAAAAAACAGTTATTCTAGCCACAAAAACATCCTGGTTAGGAGATCTGACCAGAACAACAGAAGTGAAACAATGGTGTTTGAATATAAAAGGAAAGTTAATAGCAAGTTGTGAGATACAAATTGAAATTGGAGCCAACTGATAAAACAGATGAAAGGTAAAAATATTAATGAAAATTCAGTCATCAGTGGCATTAATAATGGGGCATATAAAATGTGTTAGGAAGAAACGGAACTAAAACAAAAGGACTGCGGATATTTAATAGATGCTTTTGCCTTCAGAACAGAGTGGGAGAACTGAATCAACTCATAGGACATACATGCACTGAAAAGCTAATCGTCTTTCATGAGGGAGGATTCAAACCAGAACCTACTAAAATTACATCTGCTTAAATCACAAGGACCAAGGCACTTACCCCAGAGGGTCCTAAAGGCTGGGGAATTGCTGAAATTAATACTTTAGGAATAAACACATTGGCATTTCCCCTGGCTTTGATATATTCTTATTTTTCCAAGACTGAAAAAGATGGAGAGGATCTACCGAGGAGCTGCTACATTGCTTCTTTACCCAAGCAAAATAATGGAACATATTGTCTCTAAAAAAAAAATATCATGAGAGTAATACAGAATCAGCGCAGGCGTGTAGGGTTTCGAGGAGCACAGATCTTGTCAAACAAACCATTTCTGTTTTGGAGAAGATGACATTTCTTGTTGATAAAGGCAGTCGTGTTGACTGATGCAGTTTATTTGAATTTCTCCAAAGTGTTTGGTTTGGTACTACACTAAATTTTAACTCAAATATTTATACAGAAATAAACGGACACACCCAAGATTAAAAATCTGGCTCTCTTACAATCTCTGCTATGCCAGTATTTTTAGTAATGCAATGCAATGCAACGGTGTGGGCAGCAGGACAGACACCGAAGTGATGCAGGCGGTGAAAAGGCAGTGACAAAGGAGGCTCACAGAGGCTCAGAGTGGACACATAAGGAATGAAGCAGCTTTGCAGGGCAAAGAAACCTAGCAGTGAGGAGAGCATTTACTGCTGCTCACAGACAGCATAGGTACGCTGAGGACTTCTTTGCTTTTGTCCCTATTTAGAAAGCAGTAACTGCCAGTGAGGAAGAGGCCAGGCTGGATCAGGCTGCATGGGGCTTTAAGGAACCTGGTCTAGTGGGAGGCATCCCTGCCCATGGCAGGGGAGTTGGAACTAGATGTGATTTCATGTGAGCTTGGAAAATTGTTACTCAAAGTCAACATAACATGCATATTCCATACAGGCTAAAAAAATCACTTCTTTTTTAATTGACATTTTACTTATTTGAATGTTGTGAATGTAATATTCTAATCTTGTGAACTACCACAGACCTAAGAAAGATAGGTTGACACTTAACTTTGCCAGATATGTTTGTACCTCTGCAGGAATAGTAAAGTCTTTATCACTTTCGTGTTTAAATATTTATTAGCACAGCTTAGCCTGATGTACCCAATACTGCATTTTTGCATGAGTTTCTATCTGTTTATATCAAATAGTTACAATGCCAGTAAAATAGGTGCTAAAACCTTATAACTAAATTTGGACTAGCCATGGAAACATCATATACACATTTTCACAGTTCACTTACTGTTACTGTAAAAAATTATAAAAAAAAGACGTGAACATAGCTGAATCAAATAACAACACATGAAACAGAAAACAATATGTGGTGTAACTTCCATGGTTCTGGATTTTAAAGAACAGTTGTTCTACACACCAAGCTTTGTATTTGCAAACCCAGTGGGGTAAGAATAATTTCCTGTTTCCCAGTACTGCCGAGTTTAATTTTTCATTCCTACAGCAACCTGTGGAATTTTCAAGGACAGATTAAGTCTGAACTTCTAATGCAAAGAGAACATTTTTGTATATCACAGGGGAACAAAAAATAAGCTCAGTGCTCTTCTGCCTGGCAGTCATCTCTAATAGTCAAAAAGAAGTGGAATGCAAGAAAGATAAACTGATGCAGATTTCAGCTTTTGTGAGAGAGATGTAGCCAGACAATACAGAATGCAACTCGTACATGTCCTTACTGTCCAAATCAGAAATATTTTTAGCTAAAAAGTTCACTAATATACAAAGGAAGTAAATTTTGGAATTTGAAGAATGTGGGAGTAAAACGGTGCCTTTAGCCATGGAGAAAGCTGGGAAAACTTTCTGGAAGATAATTTCATGGCTTTTCAGTATGTGCTATCCAAGCAGAATTTTTAATATAGTTCATTCATACTGGCAAAAGAAGCCCATTCCACTGGGCCATTGTTCAAATGTTTCTGAGACAAAATGTTTATTCTATGTAACCTTCAGGAAAATAAAATAAAACAGTGCTAGGACAAAGCAGCCAAAGTACGAGTGTGTGGGGTCACTGCCATGCACTCAAATAGCATCCCTGTGCTGTCACACCCCACTCCTGGCAATCTGCTGAGCTATAGATTTGGCAGCCTGGATAATAAATAGGCCAACACACCTGTCTGACCAATAAAGTAAAAGAAAATGTGCTGCTTAATTAGACAGTTCATATCCTCTACGATTTTCTGTTTAAGTATTTAATAGATTCCTGCTTTCTTGTTTTAGATTTCATAGATTTCCACCTGCAGTGGAGCAGGAAACCTGAAAAGAAGCTGTAACCAAGCCCCAGCAGTGCCTCTTCATGAATGACCAAAGACACCACCAACAGCTAATGCAACAGGTAGCTGTGAGTCAGGTATGGTCCATGGCCAAGATTTGCACACATCACAAAATGTTCTGAGCTGGAAGGAACCCACAAGGACCATGGAGTCCAATTCTTAAGTGAATGGCCCATACAGGTATCAAAACCATGACCTTGGTGTTACCGGCACTATACTCTAACCAGCTGAGCTGATCTTACAGTCTTTTTAAGTTGAACATACAGGCAGTATTTCTCCTTCTTTATTTATCTTCAACAACATTCAAAATAGGTTTATCCTTGCTATGTAGGTCAAAGAAGTTTTGTTCAGTTTCTAAAGCTTAATAAAAAACTATTAAATGCTAAATCAAGTACTGAAACCTTATTTCTCAGCCAGATTTCACAGATGTATAGCATTTAATAACTTAAAAACTCTATTTCCTCTTATTGAATTTCTGTTTTCTTTAATTGTGGGACTTAATTAACAAGAGCACAATAAAAGTGAAATGGTAACCATTATTTAAGCAGCATTAGCAAACCAGTCACACTGAGGTGGCATTTAAAGTGCTTTTCTTTCACCCTGTGAAGCAAGAAACAATTGTTAATTGGGCAGCTGTAACTTCATGGAAAACTTAATTTTTTACCAAATGTTTTGGTATCACTTGATTATTTTCAGTATTAGTTGAAGATATTTTGGAAGGATAACCTTAAGGAGATGCGAAATCACATATTTCTGACTTTACAACCACTCTGTCTGTGTGCAGGGCTGGGCAGTTTAAATTTAGATCAGTCTGAAAGATAACTGTTCCTTTAGATTAAGTTTCCCATTATTTTTTCAAATAGCTTATTTAACTACTCTTTTTGTTATGTTCTGCCATGGTGAGTGACCTTAGCTAATAATCAGTCATTTTTTAATAAATTTACTAACCCATTTAATTAACTTTTTGTAATACCATACCTGAAGTTATTGAATGGATTGCCCTGCCCCAGTGAACAAGTTTTCCTGAAAAGAAGAAGGTAAAGGAATATGGAATAAGCCTTATTGCCGTACTGGGGCAAAAAGTTGAAGAGCTGTTTATCCATTGAATCAAAGTTCAAAGCCCAATGTGTTAATGCAGACATAGTGTTTAGAGAAATAGCATGAGCCAGTCTTAAGAGGAACAAACACCAAGCTCCATTGAAGTCCACTTTGTTTGATGTAAGTTTTTATCTAAATGGGAAAGTTTTGCTTTCCTCTGTGATGTGCGGTTGGTGCGACCTCATCCCTGGAGGGGCAGAGTGAGTAATTGCCATGCAATGCCCAGAAAATGTTTATTTTGCAATAAAAATAAAACAAGTTTGATAGAAGAAAACCATTCCCTTACCACCACTGCCAAACCGGCTGGGAGGATCCTCCACAATTATTCTCTGCTCTCCCGAACCAGGCAGTGCGGCTTTTTCTCTCTTAATTCAGTTCAGCGCTCAGCTTTGATTTCAGAAATCCTATCATCATCGTGGCTTGTACAGAGAGCACAAAAGTGAGCAAAGCTGCTTTGAATTAGAGAATTACAGAGAAATGCTGCTAGTTAAGAACAATGCAAGCTTGTGATCTTTTTATCTGAGGCAGCTACATCCCCAGCAACAGCCAAAATATGTCCAGAGAGTGGGAACAAAGGTGGTTAAACCTTTTGGAGCCATTGCCCTACCACAGAGATGAGTCCAGGCTGCTGGGCAGGTCTGACAGACAAAGATCACTGGCAGCTCAGCTGAATTGTGGATGAGCTCTCTTCTCTGTTCAGCATGGAAAAAAATCTCCACTGGTCCTATCTGCTTGATTTACAGTTGGTTTGTACCTCCAAGGTAGCACAAATTCTGGAGGTAGAGTCTGAAAATCTGTCTGGCTGCCTGGATTTGTGTCAGAGTGTCAAGGACAGTCACCAAAATCTGACACCCAGCTCCATCCTGCCACCCAAGGAATTGTCTGATGGCGAGAGCCGTGCTGAGCTGTGTGGCCACTGCCCCCCAGAGCCAATGGGGGGACTAAGACACAGCAAATAAGTCTAATTTGAAGAGTAGGTGAAAATGCAGAGGCAAGCACCATATACTCTCTTTCACTCTTTTCTCCCCATCTCCTGTGCATAGTTGCTGTCGGAGTTCAAAGGAATATGCTACTTTCAATGAACTTTTCAAACAAAAAGTATTATGAGACATATGACAAAAATATTTCTGTGAGTGAAATATTCCTCACAAAGCTGGAACATTGGCTCATCCCTGCTTGCTTTGCCATCGCAAAAGGCACAGAACTGACCCCTGTGAACACATGGCAAGAGGTGAGATATGGTCAAGGGACTCGGAAAAACATTTCATTCTTGGACACTTTCACATCAGAAGTAACACCTCATAGCACCTCCCATCATGTCAGTCCTGCATCAAAGAATGCATGGGCTTGAACGGTACAAGTGTCCAAAATGTTAATATAATCAAGATGAACATGCACTTTCTTTTATGAAGATATCGACTGCAAAAAGACCTTACCTCACATCCAGATAAATTTTTTAATCCTCTTACAGTTATAAAAAAGACAAAGTGTAAAAAAAATCTCTAAAGCATGAGTTTTCCTTTCTATTTCACAATCACTACCAAACAAAATCAGGAAATTATTATTTTACAATAAAAAGACATTTTTATTGTAGGACTAAAATTATCTATTAGAAATTGTATTTAGGAATCCTCTGAGGATACCTGTCATAATTTACCACAGAAATCCTGTGGGCAGTGTGGATCTGTAAATGGCAAATCACTAGACTAACCCAATTATCTATTTTTTTAGGATTAATATAGCGGAGAGCCAGGACACTTAATTGCAGATGGATCTCTAGAAATGTATTGAAAATGTCTCAGGGTACATCAGGGACCCACTTCTCTAAATAGGACTTTGAGTGAATGGAGCAGTAATGAAATCATATGTTGAAGTCAGGTTTAAGAAAAAAAAAACAACAAAAAAGAAAAGGAAGATTATGCTTTCACGAAAAGAAAATCTGGACTTCACAACATGCAAAGCCCATTTGGCATCTCTTTCCCTGGGGAGCCGGTCCTTATGAAGTGGTCCTGGTGTCTTTTCATCCACTGTAGTGGAATCCCACTTCCACAAGCCCAATGATTTACCCAATGATTTTGACTTTGTTTCTCAGCTAAATTATTTCTTATATACCAAATAGAATTGTGCTGCCTATTGTGTCCCCAAAAAATTAGTTTTCCACCTGTTACAAGGCTGTGTCCCATTCAGAATGTAATGTTAGTCTCTAAATCTGAAGAGAATAAACTAAAAGACTCCTAAAGAAACAAAACTGGCTCTAAAAAACTTTTTATAAAGTCTGTAATCAAATTAAGCTCTAACAAATGCTTCAGAGACACTTGAAGTCTTGCACGCATCTGACTTTTTTCCAAGCTAGACCAAGAAAAGAAACTTGACTATGCAGATAAAACATTTGCAGAATACTGGTTTTTAAAGCTCAGTCAACCCAGCCTTTTTCTATGCACAGAAATACTAAAACCCATCATCATTCAATTGTAGTGGCACTCTCCCTAGCTGATGACTGCTCTTGTTGCTGAAGCTAACAATAACCATTTGCTCATCAAAGGCTCTCAGCCTGTCTGCTTCCAGACATTATTTCCAGTTAAAATGTCCTCCTCAGAAAATAAGAAATTCACATGTGTAAAGTACAAAGATAAACGTGTGTGCATATGTGGGCTGTGCTCTGTGCAGGGATACGTGTGTAAAGCAGTAAATATGTGTTTACTGACATGGCATCTAGCTTCAGCCCAGGCAAGGCCCAGACAGCACAGATGTTGGTTAGCATCTGGGCCACAAGCAGAATCGCTTCCAGAGCCTGCCCTGCTCTCCATGGAAACTCAAGCTAATTCAATTTCTGTAGAGCTAATTAGGAATGGAAATGGCCTCACTCCGTTTTTGGACGCTGGCAAGAAACTTCAGCACTCATCCCAAGACACTGCACTGCATTCACCAGAGTTACTGTGAGGAACCAAAATCATCTTCACCTCTGGAAAATCTTCCGTGACTGCAGATCTACACAACAGATCCACAGAGGATCTGTCCTGTCTGCACTGAAGAAGGGCTGTACTTTTCCACAGGCTAACAGGAAGAATCAATCAAGCAGTTGAACTTCGCTGCCCAGCGCACACTCTGGTCTCTCCTAAAGACTCCGAAATGAACATGAACTTGGGTTCAAAAAATCAGAGCATGAGACAGATTAATGCTTGCACACAGACTTGCATTTAAGCTATAGCACCACTGTTCCCAGCCACGTCCCCAAACCCAGCTATGCCAACAGGTAATGGGAAGAGGAGCAGCAGATGGAGACAAGCAGAGGATCAGCACCAGTCATGGGTGTAGTCCTCCCTCTGACCACAGACCTGCTTTCATAGATCACACTGACCTCATGCTCAGCTGGATAAATTAAGGTTTTGTTAAGTCTTAGCTGAACTTTGGATCAAATCATATTTCTGTGTGATAAGTGCTTGAAATCCTTAGGTAGCTGCTTTTAATGCCTCAATGGACAAGCCGCCTCAGATAGCTAACAGATGTGATATAACACTTCCCATTGCCAGGAGGTTGTACATATTGCACCAGCAAGCCTTCTCAGGGTCTAGACAAGCCTGCAGCCCTCAGTGACCTCAATTCATGTCTCGGAGACCAGGTCTCTGTAGCCCTTTGGGACTCGGCTCAGTTCTGGGTTAGTCCTGAGCACAGGCTTTTGGAGCACTGATTCTTATGGGAGAGAAAGTTCCACCCAAAGGTCCATCTCACCCCTCAATTTAGTTTCCAGGAGTTTTTCCATACACAAGTGCAGAAACCCTTTTTTTTTTCAGTGCTGGCTAAATTAACTCAATACACCATGTATTTTTTACCAGCCGACCGCATCCACTTGAACTGTTACTTTGTAAAAGATGACATTTTTTACTTCATGGTGCAAATAACTACTGGATGTTACAGAAAGCTTTGCCATGAATTGCCTCATGTATTTGTCATGCACTGTTTAATGGATTTCTACTAGACCAGCTCAAAACAAAAGTACTGGATTTTTTTATAGGTTCAATAGTCTTTGGGGGAAAAAAGAGAAGGGAAGAAGCAATACAAATCAATGAAACAATCTCTCTGTCATAGAATCATAGAATTGTGGAGTGGTTTAAGTTGGAAGAGACCTTAAAGATCATCTGGTTCCAAGCCCCCTGCCATGGGCAGAGACACCTTCCACTAGACCAGGTTTATCAGGGCCCCATCCAATGTGGCCTTGAACGCTTTCAGGGATGTGGCAGCCACAACTTCTCTGGGCAACCTGTTCCAGTGACTCACCAGCCTCACAGTAAAGAATTTCTTCCTCATATCTAATCTAAACCTACTATCTCTCAGTTTGAAGCCATTCCCCCTTGTCCTGTCATTACGTGCTCTTCTAAAATGTGTCCCTCCATCTTTCTTGTAGGCTCCCTTCAGGTACTGGAAGGCCACAATTAGATCACCCTGAGGTCTTTTCTTCACTGGGCTGAGCAATCCCAGTTCTCAGCCTTTTCTCATAGGAACAGTAGAGAAATGGTACTTGCCATTCCCTTGTAAGAATTATGCACATCATGCTTGGTCTCAATTTGATAAGAACCAGAAGATGTCAATCCCCAGAGTAAAGCTCTGGACTAGGTAGAGGTGAGGGGAAATGCTGAAGAACCATTTTTATAAACCACAGATTGTTATGAATTTCTCATTAAGTCTCATTAGTATTTGTGAGATCATTTCTAAAGACACAGGAAGGTGACTTTTTCAAAGCTCGTAAAGACACACAACTGCAGAAGTGCTTGGTCTTTTATCTGCCTTGCTACTTGACCCCATCTACCTGAGGCATTGCTAAGTCACTCCCTAGCTTTGTGGGCACCCCTGTTTGGCCATTTGACTTTCTGAAGCCATTGGAGCTCAGATGTCTGAGAGCTAAGAGACTACTCCAGCTGAAGCACAGTGGTCAAATTTTCTAAACATCCATTTAATTAAGGACAGTTCATTCCCAGTTTTAAAGTCTAGAAGCAAGGGCACCCATTTGAAATGTGAAGACTGAGGCTCATAGCCCTCTGTAATGACTTCTGGACATCAGCATCAGGTGCCAATTGCATCCTCCAGGCTGTGAGATGGAGCCATCCCTTTAAATGCCTCCTTATTCCAGATTGTGGGATAGGATACAAGACATGTGAGAAGGGATCTGGTCTTCTGAAAGGCTGCCTTCAGATAGGCAAGGATCCAGGAGCTCTTGGAGCCCCGTTATGTAGACCTACATCATAACATGCTGTTTCTACTCTTTATCTGGTTTACACTTTGATTTCATGTTATTTTAAGTCACTGGTGCTGGAAGGTTTGGCTTTGTCACAAAATAGTGACCTCAGTATAACAGACACTGTGTGCAAAATATCCACACTGAACAGCACCTACGACTAATGTAACTTAAATCTCGATCTACCCATCTCCTAAAATGCTGAATAAAATTCAGAAAATTCCTACTTCAGCAACAGCAGTGGAATTACAGTCACAGATGTCTATAGATTACCTTGCCAGCCATGTCCATGGTAACACAAGCCAAAAGTAGCTGGAGGTTTGCACTTGAATTCTCCAGATGAAGAATGTAGATTTAATTGAACCCAGATGATACCAATAAGGAGAAATCCTGCTTGCTACAGTAGAGACCATTGAAAACTGCACGCCCCAGCAGAGATAGTCTGCAGGAGATAAGGAATTCTCTTTGCTTGAACTTGGCCCATTTGCTTCCCTACTGTGATGAAGTCCATGGCCAACCAACAGAGAGGCAAAGAAATAGGCCAGCATAAGAAAATGCCAGCATAACAGGACCTGGCAATCAAAAGAGTAGTGTAAACAGTTAGTTTCTGACTCCTGGAGGTACCAGGAATAACAAAGCAGTGATGTCTGTGTCCTTACCATTTTGTCAGTGCTGAATTACAGTGGAGAAGGCACGTGTGGGGCACAGAGAGGGGGACACATTCGAGCACTGCAACTCTTCTCTCTCAGTTTTGCTCCCAAATGCATTCTGCCCAACAGAACTTCCCAACATAGTTTTCTGGCATGAGTCATCAGTAGAATGAAATACCAGAAAACATCTGCTGGACTGTGTGAAGTGGCACAGCTCCATGGCAGGTCACAGAGATTCAGGAAATGTCAAAGCAGGTGTTGGGGTTCTTGCCAGAATTAAGGAAGCATGGTAACATTGAGATTAGGCTTCTAGAATCTAACAATACAGACGTCATTCTTATGACACCCTGAAGAGTTTAGAAAAGTGCAGTGAGAGCTCACTTCAATGTTGCAAATCCTTGTATTGAGATTTAAAGTCTGGCCCCATAAGTGCACCTAATGTTTGAGATTAGTACTGAGGCATGTAATCCAGATCCTGAAGACATGGATAAGCACTTCCTGCTTCCTCGTGCAGAAGCCAGAAAGGATTAGTAGGGCTGATGGTGTGAGAGAGCCTCTGGATGCCTCCAGATACTTAAATTGAGTGTATTGAAGCAATGAAGTATAGGTCAAGACTGCTACTGGTGGTGCTGAAGATACTATGCAGATACTGCATTACCTTTGACAATAAAGGTCAGCATCTGGATAATTTTAAAGTTACAATTAGGGTCAGTGTTTAGGAATGTAAAGCTCTATGCATTAATTATTGCTGCATTCTGCAAAGTCTAGAAAGCAACTAATATACTAAGTACTGTAAGTACTGCTCAGCCTTGTTTCATTTTTCTGTAACAGCAAGTCCCTGGAAACCCTGCAAGTTTGCATTAGGGATGAATAATAAAAAGCATCTTGAAGAAAAATCTGTATTTGTTAAGCCTTGAGAAAGACGGAAAGGTTGGGAGAAAAACTGAAGCAGAGGGTCTGTAGGCCTCTCATGTTGCATTTTGTTGCATGAGGCACTTCCTTTCTTTATGAGTTAGAGATACAATCAGGTTTCATTCTAGAAGAAAACACATCTAGACAAGCCACATTTACTGCATCTTTCAGAGCCCTGATCAATGTGGAGAAGCGTGGTGCTACCCACTGCTGTACAACACAGGGTTTCTGACCCAGAAGCCTTGTCAAACAGCTTGATGATAAACTTAATTTTAGCATTTGTAAAGCCAGGGAATCTACACATGCTGCTCTAACAGTACCACACAGGGCCCAGTATGACAAAGATTAGTATTAGAGGGTTGTCCGTGTTGCCAACTTAGTCTTGCTGCACCCTGTGGGGCTTAGCAACACAACAGGATAGGTGTTAGTGCATCTTCACAGCAACTCCAGGGGCAGTGAGGGTTGGTTTATGATTAGAAAACCTACAGCAAAGAGACAGCTTATTTTTGCAGCACCATGAAAAGTCTGAAAAGTTAGGGATAGGACTCATGTTAGGGGGGTTTCCAGGGTTTGTCTTGTGAGTTAGAGGAAGCAATGAACTGGCTGCATATCATGTTGTGGGTTCCAGATGCTACAACATTGTGTACTTGAAGACTCTATTTTTGTGTTGTCCTCCAAGGTCCACAATACTGCAAATTTGTGAGGTGAAGGCCTTATACTACATCTGACCATCTGAATTATTATCAGGGTAAATAAGGCCATGGACAGGGCTAGAGCTATTATTATCTTTCTGTGACTTTCTTCAGGGATAAGAAAGGAAGAGGGTTTGCCTTCCATGTCCTAGAGTATGAACTACTATTCTTCTACATTTCATGCTAAGATTATGATTTAGAGTTACAGTTGTAACCTAAAGCAGTCAAGTAGAATATTTTCACTACATAGGTCTGTGTCTAGGAATTTGGGGACTTTTTTAAAAAGGAGTTGAGAAATTGAAATTTAAAGTCACATAAAGTTAGATTCTAAGGTAGAACTTTGTCCCGTGAGAAAATATTATTTTAAGGTTAGAGTTGGGTTAGAGAAACAAATAGCCTCAAAAATTACCCTCACCAGAATGAGGGAACCCTTTGTGGGCCGGGGGTTTAGGTGGCTGAAAGTATTAGTATGTGTCCTGCAGACACTAAGGGGGAAGCAACTAGTAGTAGAGTTGAAGGGCCAAGATTAACTCCTAGTTTCTGAATTCCTATGTGGGTGCCCTTCAGGCTAAGGTTAGTGTTACAGAGACGAAATTGCCAGATGGGTTATTTTTTGTTGCGTCCTGCAGGTAGAGAAGCATCATAGAGATGAGTGGCAAATGTGAGTCCAGGAGATTGTTTATGACTTCATGTACAACTGGGCTTACTAGAGACTTCTCACAGTATCTTGTGATTTTCATTAAAAAATGCCTTAAGCCGAGGTGAGGGGTGGGGATGGTGTGTGTGTGTCAGGGTTGCATTTTAAGAAACTACAGCAGGAAGAATGCCTGGTCTTGCTGTGCCTTGTTCATTCTAGAAAGATAGGGAGAGGATCTAGATAACTAAAAAGCTGTCTATCCCATACTCTAAATAACAATACAAGGACAAGAGCTCTTGTTCTCATCAAAATTTTCTGTGTTGTGTAGTATTGAAGAATAATGAACTTTCTGGCTGCATCTGGTTCTATGAAACCACTCTGCTCCCTCCAGCTTTACCCCAAATCCCCACCCATAACCAGCATGAAATGCATTTCAGCAGGAGTTATTTCAGACTGAAACTAAGCTTCTCAACCATTCTATCAGCTTCCTCCACCCTTGCTGCCTGTAGCATGCAAGGCAGCACATCAAGACCTGGACCCCAAAAGCAGGTGGATGGGGAGAAGCACCTTCCCTGAAATCATCGCAGAAGGGCTCAGGACTGCCAAATTCTTTTTCTCACCTCATCCTTCTGAGCTCTTGCACAGCAAGAAAATCATGTTTGGCTGTTTCTTCATCCCTACTCCTAACCACAAGTCCCAGATGGATGTACAAGGAATCTCCATATACAGAGAGACTTGAGGGACAGACAGCCTTCAGTTCACCACCAGGTTTTCAACCTCTGCCTGGCCACTCACCATCCCACAGGGAAGGCATTTGGGTCTCAAAACCAATCCCCATGCATAAGATCAGAAATTTCCAAAAGGCCGTACCTACCTGAAGTTACGATAAAAGGAACTTGACCATCAAATTTAACTCCTCTCTGTAAAACCCTTCTAGCTCTGCAGAAAGCACCAAGAACAGTTTCTTTTGCTTGTCCAGCTCAGACCTTAAACCTGACATTAACTTAGCCTGTCTTCTTAGTCCTGAGGGAGCCCTTTCTTGGAATGTAAGAGACACTGGGTCATGCACAATGATGTAACGACTTCAACCCTCCAAAGAAGAGCTCTTCTTTCCCAAAATCTTGTTGCTGCAAAGCAACTTAAGAAAAATATCTCTAAATGCATTGGGATCTGCACCCAGTGTCCAAGGCAGTTATGTAGACAGGACCTGCCTTACCTGAGTATCTCTAACTTCTGTCCTTTCCTGCCTTTTTCAGAGCTGCAGGATGCAGCAAGGAGAGTCTCTCTAGCTGCTTTAGGTACTCTCCCATCACCCTGACATTAGTAAATATACTCCAAGATAGCTCCAGCCTGAAGCCCATAAACAAATGCCTCTCTTACTCTCTGTGCCCTGCATAAAAACACTGCCTAGATTCTTTAAATCCCCATATCCCTAATTGTAATCTAATCCCAAACATCATAACTTCCCAGGGGACCATAAACTACATTAGAAGCCCCAATTCCCTTTAGTATGAATCCTCCGCCTCTCTTTCTGGTTTGTGCAGGATACAGGTAGCATAACGTGTTTGGCTGCTTCATTTTCTCTACCTCTAACCTGAAATGTGTTGTGAAATGCACTTATATAGCAGGACACAACAGCCTTCAGCCCCCATGGTTTACTGCCCAGGCTTTACAGCATGTCTCAGTAAAAATGCCTTTAAGTGCATAAATGTCTGCCATGAGAATTTTACCCCTAAAGTGACATGTGGCCCATGGGGCCATCCCATTCCTGAAATCAGTTAAGTCAGAGAAGCAGAAGCAGCCAGACAGGTTATTCTTGTCACAACCTGCAGAGCCCAGAAAGGCAGGCACAGAGCTGCTTGTAGTGGGGCACTTGCACGATTTACAGAAGTGGTTGGCCCCCTGAGTACATTTGAGGATGAAGCTGTGTAGGAGTCCAGAGCTGAAGGAATTTTAGGACACCATTACTGCATCATCCTGCAGTGGCCAGCCAGGGAGATGGGATGTAAGAGGAATATAGCACATAGAGCAGAGGATCTCTTCCTATTTGAACTGATACCCAGGTACATTTCAGGTTGAGGTTAGGGTTAGGTCTAGGGTTCCAAAATCTAAAGCAGACAGACAGGCTTTTCTTGCTGTATCAGGCAGAGCACAGAAAGTTCAGTAAGCAGACACTTGTTGGTAGGCTATGTCCCTGTCTAGCACTTTCAGATATTAGCCTAGTGATCCAGAAAACATTGCATTTCAAGTCATAATTATTGTAATAGTTTCCAGGGCCTATAAATTAAAATAATTCTGCTGCCTGGGGAGCTCTGTGCCTTTCTCAGCCTCTGACAAAGTGAGTGGTTTGGTTTGGAAGGGACCTTAAATATCACCTAGCTCCAAACCCCCTGCCATGGCCAGAGAAGCTTCCACTTGCCCATGTTACTCACAGTCCCATCCAGCCTGGTCTTGAACTACTCAAGGAATGGGGAACTCACGGCCTCTCTGGGCAACCTGTTCCAGTGCTTCACCACCCTCACAGTAAAGAATTTCTTGAGAATATCTCATCTAAACCTACCCTCCTTTAGCTTAAGGCCATTCTCCCTTGTCCTGTCACTACAGGCCCTCGTGTTAAGTCCATCTCCAGCTTTTTTTATAGGCCACCTTTATGCACAGGAAGGCTGCTGTAAGGTCTCCCCAGAGCCTTGTCTTCTCCAGGCTGAGCAGCCTCAACACTAACACCCTGTCTTCATCAGAGAGGTGCTCCAGCCCTGTGATCAGCTTAGTGGCTCTCCTCTGGATTTAGTGGCTCTCCTCTGGGACCCTCTTTTTATGTACAGGAACCAACAATGTCAAGGACACTGAAGTGTCTTAATAGGAGTCAAAATCTGATGCTGTCCTTTATTTTAGGGACTGTTTTCTGGGTGTTTCGTGATGGATATCCAAGAGAGAAGCAAGGAATCTAAGGCGTGAAGGAACCTGAATGCCTCAGGGACATGAGAGCTGGGAAGTGACCATGTGGTGTGTGTGGGCACCAAGGTGGAACATTCTCTGTTACTGAAGAGCTTAGTTTCCTGTTTATAGTAGGGTTGAGGCTGGGGCTTGAGCTAGCACATGGGAGTCTGTCACTTTCAAAAATACCTGCTTTTGATGGCCTCTGTCTCACAAGGGTCACGCTCAGTAGATGCTAAATTGTTTTGCCTGGAAGTGTCTTCAGAGGTGCCCCTGATGGCCCCGAACAATCTTTGGAGGAGCAGCCATCCCGCTGACATCCCAGCCTCACTGCTCCCTTCAGAGCAGGTGGGTGCTGGCAGCACCCCGAGCAGACCAACCACAGCAGCACGGGGGACATGGAACAGGATAGGTATCTCCAGCCTTAAGCACTTCAGGAACGTCTCCTTACTGCAGTAATCTGATGAAGTCATGGTTTCCTCCCTCTACCCATGCCTCTTGGCCACCAGAGGATGCCCCTCTGATGTTCTGACCAGGGCAGATGACCATTTCTGTGCACATCTCACTGCACATCTGCCTGTGGGCTTGGGGATGTGTGTTAGACACCAATTTCTGATTCTTGCAGGTCAGCAGGTAACCTATGTAAGTAAACGAGCATCCAAATTAAAGACAGGCATGTTGCAACAAGGGAACTCAGCCTGATTCCAAAGGTGAAAGATCAAGTTTATTAACTAAGCCACCCACCTCCCCAGCAATATTACAAGAATTAAAACCAGACTTCCTGGTGTTATATATGCAACGGCTGTCAACAGCATAAATTATGCCTGAAGATGTTTTAGCTGCTGCTCCAAAAAATATGGAGACTTCTTCTTTTGATTTAAGGGTTGCAAAGTAGGGTTTTTTTAAATTTATGTGGACAGCATCCTGTCCTCTAGTTACATACTTGGACAATTGCAGTAAGCTGTCCCTTAAGGACACAAAGCCGATATCCAAAGATTTAAAATATTTGTCAATGAAAAGACTTCTTTTGTTGTTTAATTGAGAAATTCAAACTGTAGTAATGTGCTCCGGCTACAGTCATCTCTGAAACCTACTGGTATGATAAAAAATTTATTTAAAAAATAAGACTTGAATTACCAGTTCCTTTATGATCACTAAGGGCATTTGATACCGGTAGTTTATGGCAGTTCTCATACAAGTTCTAAGTGGTAGAAGTCAAAATCAGCAGCTGATCTCGACTATAATCAATGTTGAAAGTTGCTGCAGGGGCTAGAAAGGCTGACAGCTCATTTGCAGCACAAAGAGGAATTACCATATCATTCATGATAGACAAAGTTTGAACCAATAAGAAATTACCTTCTCTCCATTAGTTGTACTGATTAAGCATGTTTTCACAGTATTTGCTTGAATGGAGATGAGCATTATTGACTTAATTCAGTTCAGGCTGGTGTAAATCAGGACAAATTCAATTTTAATCAGTGTCATTAGTCTAATACAAATAAGTTCTTCATTATATTTTCTCTGTGATCAAATTCTTGCATGTGAGCTTCATCACATAATATTTTTTTCTAAATTCCCCATTAGTGCTTAGAGTAAAAGATCATAACAATAGTTTTAAAGCCTCCCACCAGAATTAATCTGATAAAATGCTTGTACACTTGGCACTTGGCATGAAGAAAAGGACACAAGATACGTTGAAATCTCTCTGGGAAAACAGCCAACTATCAGCAGTAGTTCTCTGATACTTTCTTGAGGAGTCTTGAAAAAATAAAAAACAGCAATCTACATTTATTTAGTTATTTATTTAAAAATAAAATTACTGATCATACATCCTGCAACTGACTGAATTGACTATTAGTCAGTGAGTGGATTAATTTTGCCTGTGTGTTTGCTAATTATCTGAAACCTAAGCAAAATCCAGGAAGTTACAAATTCATTAGTACTACTCACTACTGCTTGCAAAAATGTTCTTCTCTGAAAGTATTACTCTGCTCTGAAGTGATGAAAGCCATTCTGAGCCATAGAGATCATCTGAATGAGGGCATGTTAGAGACACAAATGCAGCACCAGCCTGACCAACCAGGTCTTTATAAAATCACTTTCCCATTAAGTGCTGGGAGATTTTGGTCCTTATGTATATACTTCTGCACCTTTTCATTAAAATCCTACTTTGGGCACACAAGTGAAACATTAGTCTGGAGTACCTGGCTGTGCTCAGCACACCCTCCCTCACAAGCCACCTCCTCGCCATTCAGTGTCACCAATGCCAGCATCCGCTTAGGGGAAGTTTCAAAGCACAGAATTCTCATCTGATCTTTACTTTTGTTTTGGAAATGAGCCAAACACAGCAGCAATACACTTGCAGCCTTGCCTCTGGGTGTAGAAGGGTTTTGTTTGCCGGCAGATAGTACAAACGACCCTGAGCTCCCAGCTCTCATCCTTGTGGGGTACTCCCTGAAGTTCTGATATTGCAGATGGAGTGACACCATGTGGGCCACAATATGTTATAGGTGTCCGTCATACATGCACATCTGTGAGGTTCAACAGCAGAGCTTTCCCAAATATCCAGAAGTACTTTTCAGACATGGCTGATGGACTCAGTAAGAGCTTCAGATCCCCCCTTTCCAACTTGTGAAAACATACGAATGTGCAACATGGAGACACAAATATTTATCCAAACAAACTTAAGCAGTTTCCGACAAGGCCATGGTTTCTCCTCACTTGATGCAGGGGGAGAGCTAGCAGCACCAGAACACGCAGCTCCCAGTGTCACAGCAGGAACAAGGAGGAGATACTGGGGTTGGTGGACTTTTTCAGTGCTGCCTGAAATGGCTGTGAAAGCAAACAAAAGGAAACTGTTGGAAGCACTAAGCCCGGCATCCCAGCAGAGCTGGCCGGGTTTGCTGGCGTCATGGCAGGGCTCTGTCCCCACCCACACGTCATGGACTGGCACCACGGCGTCCTCAAGAAGAATATACTCATTTTTTAATGAGAAATTCAGTGATTTATCTGATAAGGGAGCAATTATCTGAGGACAATATCATCATTTGTGGCTAGGAAGCCATCCTTTGTCATGCCAGGGATGTGACCAAACACAGTACATATTTTACTTTGGACTAAGTGTTCCCTTTCATCTAGAATGTGGCTTCCTTTCACAGCTCTAGCTGGCTTGCATAAAGCTACCTTTCATCTGATTTTCTAATAAATAAGTCTTTTAATTCAGATGGGGTCAGTTGCTGGTGACTAGAATATTTTCTGCAGGAACGTGTCAGAGCAGGTAAATAATACATCTACTACAGCATATCTTGTCAAGGAATGAACCCTACAGGAGTGTATCACAACAGTGCATCTTGAACACTGCGAATTGGCTGTGGGAACCCTTCCCTCTCATATCACTTCAGCCCCTCACTGCAGAAGGAAGCTGCAGGGAAATCCCAAGAAATCTGATTTCTCAAATAGTTGTGCTCATTCCCTCTTTTTATTAGAGAATGCTAAAAGTGCTTACTTTCTCTGGAGGAAAAGGGTAAAGCTCAAATTCCTATAAAAACCTACTTCTAAACTCTTGAAAGCAGGAATAGTCTGTCCTGCTGGGAAAGCGGTAGCAGCTTTAGAGTCCATTCAGCTACCTCTGCTGGGAGCCCCAGCATGCACCCGACCACGAGCTCATCCATCTTCCTGCCAGCCAAGCGGACCTTTGCCTCCTCCTAGGCTACTGGGAATCATGGTTCTTTACATCAGTGCCTATAAGGGCAACCAGAGCCTGCAGGCCTTGGGGTGAAGGGCAACCCTCACTGTATGTTCAATCTGAATTTAAGTGACTTGGAGGACTCCAAGAACTCAGAGTCCTGCAGAACTGAGTCACCTGTAGTCATCATCCCACAGTTACAAATTTGGTCCTTTATTACAATGAAGTAGTGGCTCTTATTCATCAATTTCAAACCATACACCACCAAAATCCTTGAAGACTGTAATCCAATTCCCATTGCTTCCAATGCAGATGACTTAGTCTATCACAGAATATAACTATACACAGAGCTGGAACATACATGGCTTTGAAACAATTTACTTGCTGCTGCTTAAGAAAAATCCCTACCATCAGATCTTAATTTCTTCCCACAGAAAACAAAGAACAGATTTTTTAGTGTTTGGTCTGTTTTCTTGCTGCTATTACCAATGCACTGGCATTAGTTTAGAAGAAGACCGTCCTACTAAGCATGACTATCCTTTTTAAAAAATAATTGCTAGGGGCAACTTACAGCCAGCTCAAAGAGGACAGAGAGGGAGATGGGGAAAGAAGAAAATTGCTTTGGTTTGATCCATTGCCCTCACGGTCCCTCAAATTCCTTTTGATTTAACTTCGTAGACTGCTTTCACCATCCCAGACAGTCAGAATCACAACCTAATTTCTCCCATGTCAGCAGTAAGACTAAAGCTGAATCACAGCTACCAGTTTTCTCTCTACTGCCTTTTTTTTTATTATATGCTACAAAAAATCTGTGATCAACTTTATAGGCTGTGGCAGAATAGTTGTTCAAACTGCCCAGCAGATACTAACTGTGTAGGCTTTCCCCACAAGTGATTTCCATTGGAAAAATGGGATATCACGGTTTGGAGCCCCTCCTGCATCCAATGTGGATAGTCTGGAGGGCACTCCAGTCTTAAAAGCTGTATTAACCTGGTCTTAATTCTGAGGTTGTATCATAGTTTAAGGGTAAAATGCTACAGAAATACTTTTGTTAGTCCCAGACAGGCAATTCAAATCTAGGAACTTGTTATTAAACATTATAAAATAGACTAAAATTAGAAAGATATGCAAAAGCACAATAGGGCCCCTAAATAACCCTTCTTAGAATAATACTATGTGAGGAATGGACATTTCTGATTAGCTTTTTGTTTGTGGTCTCTAGATTTTTAAAACATCTGATTTTTTTTTAATCAAGTCACATAAGATCTGCTGCGACCTTGTCAGGATGGGCACATAACAGGAGAGAAATGAGGAGGAAAAATACTCTAAATTCTTCAGGAAGGATTAGGGTTATCCTGGAGCAGCACACACATGGGATTGCTCCGTATATACAGTTTATAATCTTATTCACAGGAAGCTGCTGAGAGATATTAATGGGTGGGAGAGGAAGCACTTCATACTCAAGTGGCTGAATAACATTTTACAGCCTGTACTGAGGCAGTGCCCAGAGCTGCAATTTAGTCCTATCAGGATGACAAGCCTTGGGGTTTCTTTTTCACTATTGCATCTGTTACGTTTGTGGCAGAGCATCAGCTCCCCATATATTGAGAAATTTACAAGTGCAAAAGCAGACAAGGTCCATGTGCCCAAGATCTTGTAGCTTGAGGAAAGATTAGTTTAGAAAAGCAGATTTTTAAACCTAGTGAGCAAAGCATTATCTCAAATGCAAAGACTCTTGCAGCTGTTGGAATCACCAGTGTTATGGAGACTTTTTTCATGTCCTGGAGACAGCAAAAGCCAGGCTGAAATGGGAAACCTGAAATGGGTCCGCTTCAGTGAAAATATGCAGACACATAATTGTCTGTCCAAGCACCCACTAGCCAAAAGAACAGGGATGGTAGCAGGGACATTGCCTGACTGACCTCCCTCCCTGCTTCTCTTCCTCCCATGCCATAGATATAAGGGAAGGTGAGCAAGACAGTGTCTCTACCACTGGTTATGTTCCCTGTGAGAGAAGGAGTCAGCACAGGGCTGCAGCAGAGCCTTGGAAAGCCTTGGCCGAGACCCTGCTACAATCACAGCATGGGAAGGACTCTTACTTACCCCGTGAGTTTGCATCATGCTGAATGGGAAGGGAGCACATCTGACACCACTTCAAGCTACCATAGAAATTGAAAACATTTCAGTGTAAGGTGATGTAGTCCCACTGGAGGACCTTCCTCCATTTTGGAGGTCTCCTACCAAGCCCCTGGAAGCAAAGGAACTGCTTAGAGGACTGATGAAAATAATTGTTTTCCAGAACCTTTTGAACCACAGTTTGCATGGGTTTTACAAACGATGCCCACACTTCATTTTTTGTTGTTATTACAGAAGGGACTGGGAACAACGACATTTTAAAGAATAAAGGAGACATCAGTTGCAAAAGCATTTCCCACAGCTGCCTGGTTGGCAGAGCACAGACCCCAGCTGCAGTTAGGAGAGCATTCTCCCTAACAGCAAAGTTTGCTTGGTTAGGGTTAAGGAGCTCTTGCCCCCAGACTGTTATTTCTGTCCATGTGTTATATTTCAGCATCTTTTTACTTACACCAGTCCAACTATTTGTTAAACCATGCCATAATGCAAATTTAAGAAACTTTTCAAAAAAAGTTGTGGACTTGTGGAGGTTATTTTTGCCTCTAATGCATGGGTTTCATGTCTGGTTGAAATGAAAAAGCCCTACAAGCAGAGTAATGGCATGATGGACAAAGCAGTGTAGGCAGGAAAGGAGGCAGCTCAGAGCAGCGATTTTTAAACAGCTTTGATCTCACAGAAATCATGTGTGCAACTGCAGTGTGAGATCCCCAAACACTGCAGGCTTTGCCCTGTCCTGATTCAGCCCTTCTGCTCATCCATCCTCCTCTCTTGCCATTTCCCTCTCTGTGGGCTGGGGAGACCATGCTCAAACGCTGTGAGCTATCTGTTTTCCACCTATTATTTCAGAAGCTTTTATGATACTGGGGGCTTATGGTTTTATGTTCACCACTCCAGGTGCTCATGGAAAAGGGAAATTGGATTAATACTTTGGCTTTTGTGATATTTTTGTTTTCAAATTCAAGTTCCCCAAAAGAACCTGAGCTCTTCCAGGCCCTCAAGCAGAGCCTAATCCCACTGTAGATGATATCTATCTAATGGCTTGAAAAGGAACGTCAGAAGGGTGCCAGTAAAAGCTTCTCCTCTGTCACATCAACACATTGTCCAATAAAACCATGCATGCAGATTTGACAAGGTATTAAAAAAACCCCGCCAAAACCACCAAACAAAAAACCCAGACCTTCTTTACACATAGGATGAACAAGCAACAGAATGCAAAATCAGTGTATCTGCTTCCTCCATAGGTCTTCTTTAAAACTGCTACCTAGTCAGTTAGATTACTGATGAAAAGGAAACAGAAAGATGATACTAGCTGAATTTCAGGGATGTGATAGTAAGATTCCACTGCTTATTCATGATGCATTAGTTTGAAAGAGAAAAGACGTCTCTCTGAATGGCCCTCATGATAGTCTTGTGAGAATAAGCAACAGACAGAGCGGAGCCCATCAGGGATTTTACCAGTTAGACTGACTCAGGGCAAAGACCTTGTATTGCATTAAAACATAATCTTGAAAGACACCATTTGACTCTTGCAGAAATAATTTCACATATATTAAACTGGAATTGCATATAACATTATGTAATTTTTATAAGTTGCTTCACAATTGTGTATTTTGTTCCTGCATCCAAGGCATTAAATTTCATTAATTTGATTTCATCTTATCAAGTAGCAGCCAAACAGATGCTCAGTGAAGATGAAGAGAAGAAAACAAAAAGCTTTTTCACTCTGAGGGCTCTGCTGTATGTCATGGGTGCTTACACAGGCTCACAAATCACTGGTGATAAAATGGATGCCTTCTACAAACCAAAGCCTTGGGCCTAGAGGAGGGAGCCAGAAAGCTGGCTCTGTGTGACTGTAGCGGGAATGGACTTTAAATCTGTTGTACACTGTCATATAAAATCTCCATACTGGAGTCATAACTTTTATTATTTATTCATACACACAGAGTAGTGCTGCTGCAGCAATTGTGGAAGAGGACTGTCATTAGAAACCCAGCAGCAGGCGCATGGGACGCTCAGGCCAGTCCAAGCACACTGGCATATTTCCACTAAACACAGAACTGAGGCGTTTTCTTACACAAGCAACAGCAATACCCTTCAAAAACAGGCTTGCTTCTTTGGTGTTTTGTCAACAAATACTGAACATGCCTTTTGTGTTCATAAGAAACCAGATATTCCTCTGTCTAAAACCCTTTGTAAGAAGAATCTCTGTCCTCGTTTTACTGGCTGCGGTCTGTGCAGAGGGAGGCTTGACAGGGCACCCACAACGGTTTAGATAATTCTTGATATTAAGATTTTCAAGAGTGACAGCTAAGTATTTCAGTTAAACTGTATCACCCTAAAGTGAGACAGCTTTTAAAAATTCAAGAGATCAAAAGCGCCAGCAACAGAGAAAAACAGGAAATTTTAATTCTAGGAATGAAATTCACATCAAAGGATGCTGGGCTTCCATTTCTTCATCATAGCCTAAACAAATGAAACAAATCTGGGCTATTCACTGCTCTGTATATCAAGTGGGATTTATTGATTTTAACAAATTTGGGGCAATAATACATGACATAGTCTACCAAAAGTCTACTGTAAGACTTATTCTCTGTTCTGTCTTTCTATGTGCACAAGCATGAAAGTTTACAAAAAAGTGCAATTTTATTTTATTGCCAGGATAGGCCAAATGTCCATCCCACTCCAATTTCAGGTCTGTGACCACGGCAAGCTGTAGATACTTCAAGAAAGATTACAACAGGGCGAGTAGAGAGCAAATCTTCTGCTGGAGAGAAAGAACAAGAAAATTCATGGGCCAGAGATTAACCTTATTTAAAGGCTACTGACAAGCTATGAAATCATTAATCCAGGTTGAGGGGAAGGAAAATGTAGATTTCATTAGCTTTTGGAGAAGTATAAAACCAACCCATATCCCATCTTTTGGGGGATTCCCTTATAATTAGGAATAAAGGATGAAGTCTATACACACTCTGTATCTCTCAGAAACCATCACAACTCACCCACTGCAAATATTGTTTGTTTTCACATATCATGGGAGTTGGATGTCAGGCTTGCTCATCTACAGCTATGACATCAATATAACTTAGAAATAGCTGAGCTGGTCCAATGCCCCAAGTCTTGGCAAGAGAGTGATACAGCTGGATGGCAGCTGGGATGAGGCTATCTCAGCCAAACCCAGCTGGAGACTCTCTGCTGAACTGCAGCTGAACTGCCTTTAGTTCTCACATCAAAAGCTTTGTTGATAATATTCAATAAATATTGTTGGGGAACACTTTAACAAATACTTATCAGTAGTAGTAGTAGTAGTAGTAGTAGTAGTAGTCTGACAGCAAGTATTTTCTTCACCCTTAACATCAGTGTCTAGCAGACCCAAATGAACAAAGCAGTGCTGTGTGAGTCTGTGGTTTCCCTTCTCCCATGGATGTAGGAGCCATGCCATGGCAGATCAGACATGGGCTCGGCATTAGGAGACCAGACCATTTGGGTACCTCAGCAGTGACTCATTACTGAACTCATTGTTCCTGAGTTACCTCGGGAAGCCATTAATTCTCTCCGTGCATCACTGTTTCCAGCTGGTAAGTGGAGATAATATTGTTTACCCATCTTCATACAGTGGTCTGACTAATGAAGGTGGAAAAACACTCATAAACTGTCATGATGAAGACACCAAACCTAGGGAAAATACAGAGATAAACCAGATGTTCTTTATGGTCTGACGGCTCTTGGAAAAATTTCTTAGATTGATATGACCAAATATGATAGTGGATTAAACAGAAATAAAACAGAAGCTAGCAAAATATGGGTGACAACAACACAAAGCAATAACAACTAGCTTGTAGGAAAAGAAAGTTGTTCATTTTCCGATGGCTGTAATATCAGCCAGCAAAGTGCCCAAGAAAATGTTCAGTAGATGAAGACTTGTTTGCCTTGAGTGCTTACAGTTCATTGATTTTAATTTAGCAGCATTCACAAGAACTTGTTCTTCGTTTATTCTCCCATCAATTTATTTGAACCAGTATGTCTTTAAAGTCAACCAGATGTAATAAAAAGATATTTTCCAGCACAGATTGTTGCAACAAAGAAGAGAACAGTGGAACACTTTTTCCCAAACCATTTACTAGTCTCCAGGGAGATATAATTTCCTTTCAAACTGAACTACATTTCAATTCATAGGACATTTTTATTAGCCATTTTGGACTAAGTAATAGACTCCTTTGGAAGCAGTTCCCTCATTGTCACAATACCAATTAGCAACGAAATATCACAAGGTAAAGTGAGAAGTTGACAAGATACACATCGGTCCCTGCCCAGCACTTCAAACAAAACCCTCCCTTTTCTACTCAGCTGCTTAGCTGATACTCACAACTGCATATTGCTATACCTAAATAAGCAACAATTAATTTCTTCACGTGGCGTTGCAGAAAGTACTGCCATGTGAAAAAGTCAAGAAGACATTTCCACGCTCGGTAGGAACATGGTGTAAGGCAGGAGGAGGCTGCTGTACTCTCTGTGACGTGAACCTCTCCTGAAAGCAGAGGCAATAACTCACTCTGAGCCATGGAAGGGATAAGTGCTCACTTCAGCATGAAGCCGCAGCTCAGGAGTGGTGGTGCCTTCCAGGTTTTGGGGATGATACAGGAAATACCCAGTTCCCACAAGTGGCTGATGCAGTGCCCTGGATCATCACAGCTGCTGCCAATGCACAGAAAAATAATAGAAGATGAAGGAATGGTAGACTAAGGTCTTGAGAAGAAAGCCAGTGAGCAAACAGAAGGTGAAGCCTCTGGGCCCACCAGCTAAAGTACATGGAGTCTGCTCTGTGTGAGCACAACGGCACAAACCACTGCCACACACCAGGGACGTGGGCACAGACGTATGTACACTCTGCATTTTGGGTTGGATGTAGTTTCCTTTCATACTCTGTTTTGAAAGAATTTACTATTCCAGACAGTTAAGGAGTATAGGAAAGTTTGCAATTAATGACTAGTTGGCCATTGCTGCTTGCTTTTATATTCATTTCTTGAGGAAAGAATCAATAGCCCATGCATGGCACAAAACTAATGTAATCAATGCCATGATTTGTAAAATTAAACTTCCACTTCATCAGGAAGTATCAGAAAAAAATAATCTGAAAACCTGAAAATACTCTTGGGCAGTGGAGTGCCTAAACTGTGTATTAGAAAGGCCAGAAAGAAGATGATATGAAATCTTCATCATTGCAGACCAGACTGAATAACCAATATTTGTGTGATATAGTATGACATGACATATTACTGTTGCCAACTGAAACCTGATTAACAACTTCAAGTACAGAAGCTTTTTAGAGCTGTGTTCAGACAATGAGGAAGAATTAAACATCCAGGCAAAGTTTCACAAAGCAAATAACTTCCTTTTAATTGAAACCGTAAGGGCATAGTTTTGGAGGCAGTGAATGCTTTGGAGTGCTTTGCTTCGTTTGAACATAAGTGATTTTAGGCATTTTATTACATGAGAATATTGTACTACCTCCCTCACTTGGAAAAAAAAAGGCATGGAAAGGCAGCAGAAAAATACTTTTCCCTCATCCATCCCATTCTGGATGTGGTATACCAGCAAGTTTTTGGCATGGCAGCATGTATTAATACTATACATCTATATGGGAATCATATACCACATTTTTATGTTGCAGTCTTAGCCAATATTTCCTTCTTGTAAAACATCCAAGGTTTCTGGTAGAAGCTTTATTACAAAAGATGCATTGTTTCCACTGAGTTATGTACTAAGAATAATCAGGCAAAATTGTGATATTAACCCTAATGGAAACAAGACATCCCTTATTATTTGCTGTTGATGAAACTCAGTGATGTAAAGACACCAAAAAAACCCCTATGATTAGCTTCAGAAGTAGAGAAAATTATGTTAATTTCTGTGTCTTCCTTTTGCAATCTGCCTGGTCTTAAAAAGACCCTTCATAGAGGCAGAAAGTCTTGAAAGCTGCAAATCCTTACCTGTTGGTCCACTGAACAGGGGAAGGGATAAGAGCTGGGGAGGGGGGCAAGGCAAGTAATGAAATGCCATTTTGCCAACTGGGCACATGTTCTGCAAAGTATACACAGATCACATGAGATTTTTGTTGTTTCCAACTGCTAAATGTCATGAACATATGCTTAAATACTTTAAAGAGTTTCCACACATCCCTTTACCAATGCTGTGATTGCATCAGGTACATTCTGTGATCACAGATTAAATGTTTGGGTCAGTTTTTAGTGGAAGAGTAGACAGCAGTGCTCATGAAAAAATACAAGCGGCAGCACTTGCATGCATGTGTGGCTGAATTGCAGGGTTTTCCCACTGAACCCGTAGTTTAAAGCTTTTAAAGGATTTCTCATAGAACTACAGACAGGAAAGCAAAAAGAACAAGGAAAATGTGTTCACACAACCACTACACCTGCAAAGCTGCCCATCAGGGGATGCGCACAGAGCAAGTGCTGCGGACTGGGCAGGTCAAAGTGCCACATGTGGAAAGCAGGATCGCTTCTTTTCTCCCATACAGTTCTTTAAAAAATGAGACTTTAACTGAGATTTCAGGTAATATGTATTATTACGCTGTTTGCTAGCTTGCAACAATAATGGTTCATTGCCTGTCCCCATAAAGCTGTTGGTGTGAACCTGTGTGCTGTCAGAGTCCAAAGCTGGCTGGGGAAAGTACCTCTCCATGCTCAGAGCAGGAGAAACTATTCTCTTTGTACTTTGGGATGTAGAACGACATAGAGAAGTTCTGCTCTCCTTCATAAAAACTTAGGTAAACACAAGCACATATGAATGAAGTCGTCACATAAACTAAGATTTTACTCTTTGTGTCCAGCCAATCAGATCATAGTTTTAAGAAGACAGTTCCTTTGTATTTAAAAAGGAAAAGAATGTTAAATAACAATTTGGATTTATCCACCATCCTATTGTAAGAATTACAGCTGAGACCTGATTCAACAAGTTTTTCAGAATGTTTCCATGATGCTGTGAAGCTCAAATTCGTAATGATTTTGGAGTACATAACAAATACTCATAAGCATAAAGTTTATGAAATTAGGAAATATGCTTTGCCAGAACTTAACATTTATTTTCCTCCATTTTGCAATATAACTTGCACAATTGCTACACACCACATTATAATGAGTGTCTCACCAGACAGTCAGATAGTATCTGTGGCACCCACAGCACTATATGAAAATCATATAAATTATCTGAATTGTGTTAGGCTGTAATTGGTTAAACAAAGTATTCATTACCATAGCATACATACTTAATATTTTATTCTGATATTGCCTTTCCTGCAAATCGTTTTTAAAAATAGGGTGATTTTAGAATGAAAAATCCATATGGGCTATAGATAAATTATATACAGAGAACTGTCAAGTGTGACTTTTGGATAAAATACTTTGAGATTTTTAGATGCTGTAGTGACAGAAAAAAAGTTAATTCAAAACTCTAGCTTGAAAAGTCTGCAGTTTCCCAAGGTTAACACAATGCATTGTGATTTTGGAGACCTTCACATGGTCCCCTCACTAGTGGCAGGAAATGCAGTAGTGAGGGAGACCATCCCCAGGCTGGTGCAGCAGGAGTTGTGATAGGAAGCAGCCTTCAAAGCAATATCCTTTGCAGGGTGGGAGGTTCAGCTGAAACCTCCATGTACATGGTGTGACTTCTCACCAAGGACAGAACGTGATTGCTGGCAAATCCCATGACCATGGCCCAAAGACGGAGTTATTACAAAGCCCAGCCAAATATCCCAGTAGTCTGGGCAAGAAACAAAGTGACAAAAAGCTCAGGGCAGATCCAAGATGGATTTCCCAGTATGGCCATACTGAGATGCCAGTTTCTTTGGGTTACTAATGTGTGGGATCTTCTTATGGTTTAGACGGTCGGGACGGCTAGAGACAAGAGATCTCTGAAGATAGGTCTTTGAGCATGAGATTTATTGTGAAGGGCGTGATTGCAGGGGCCCTGCTTGGAGCTGCCAGCCACAGCTCGAAGCAGGGCAGGAAAGCAAGAGAGAGCAAGAGGTGCGCACAAGAGCAAGTGCACAAGAGAGGAGAGGAGAAGAGAGAAGTGCAGAAGAAGTGAGGAGGTTCTCGCTTACAATACTATAAATCTTCTTCTGTGCTGAATATTCTAATTTCTATTAACCAGTCTAGTACAAGATACAAATCCTATAGCATTTACATACAGCCTATAAGAATCATTACATTACCATACTGCGTTACATTTTAAGCCCTAAAAACTACTCTTTGGACCCCTTCTGCCAAGCTGGCAGGGTCTGCTCTGACCCTTGGACCTGTCTGCAAGCAGAGGGTATTGTTCAATCAAAAGGGATTACCTTCTGCTGGCTATACCATTGTTTTCCAGTTGTTCAGTAACTAAGGCTTGGTATCTCAAAGCTTGCCTTCATTTCAATCTCACTTATAGTTTCCATATTCTCAGCATCTTTTGCCAGGCAATCATATTTATAAGGCTTTCCTGTTTCATCTTCCCCAACACTAATGTAAGGCAGTAAATAGCATTATAGCAACTATTTCACTTTTCAGGCTGCAAAACCAGTGAAATGCACCTAAGGATGGACATTGCCACCTGCCTATTCTAACTCGGCTAGTGAGTTGGCTGAGACATACTTCTGTCTGGGTGGAGTGCAGGCATGTTTCAGCAGGAAAGCCATATGGGCCTTTCCATGGCTTCTTCTGCACTCCTCTACCATTCACAAACCAGGGCTGTTATGGAGAGAGAAGTGGGGCAGGCAGGACTATGCAGGCAGGGATGAACAATGCCTTAACAAGAACAAAAGCAATTTCAAATCCCACCAGTTTTTTAGATTACTTAAGACGTTTGACTGAATGTCAAAAATGTTTCAATGAATAGCTTTACCACCCAGATCTTATTTCATATTATCTTTTTTTTCCTCTTTTGGAAAAAGAAAATCCTGAAACTTACTAATTAACTGCTTGATTTCATTTTTCCTCAAATATGTGTTTTTAATTCCATTGTGCAAATGTGGCCCAAAGCAATAAGGCTTTGAACTGGTTAAGTTGAAACTACAGAAATACCTTTCCAAGTCCAGTCAGGACAAAAGCTAAAACCTCACATCCAGATTCTGGAGTCTTTCTAATGCCCCTGTTTTGCCTTGACATTTTCACAGACAACGGCAGGCATGTCTTACACACCTATTTTTTTCATGTCCAGCAGCTCCACAGAACCGATCACCTTTCTTCCAAATGGATTTGATCTGCAGGGCGCTGCCTTAAATAGAGTGTGGTGCCATGTGTGCCATAAAGAAGCATGACAAGGTGATTCACATGCTGCCTACAGATTTTCCACAATCTCTTTGTATTGTAGGGCTTATACTCCTTCATATCATTTGGAGGAGCTCTCAGAATAATGATCTGGCATGTGTAACTGGTTTTTCCATTTCTGTCATTGAAGCTGCTTTCAGGGCCATGCTGAAATTGCAACAAAAGACTTTCCCACATCGCAAATCACTGTGGTGCTTGGTGTGCACTATATCAATAAAAAGATTAGCTTACTTATAGGAAAAGGATGACAACGTCCACAATTTTTCAAGCCATGAGAAAAATGAGGTTCTGTTTCAACTAAACCAGATAGTGACAATGTCACGTTATAACCCTCGGCTCCTCAGGTGCAGTGCATGGTTCACAAGGGGATTTTATCCTATGTGCAGCATTAAACTAGTGCCATTAACCTTCTAGGTCAGCCCTTTGAAGTCAAGCAGCCTTTTTGCAATTGATTTCCATGGAGCCCAGATTTCATATTTATTTCCACTGACTATTTATTTCAAAGGATCAGGAAAATTTTCTGCTTAGAAGCCCGGGGAAAAAATGTGAAACAGAAGGATGTGGGAAGCGGGATTTCTCCCTTGGTATGAATGCAGCGTCTTCCAGTACCATCCCAACCGACAGCAATCTATGAAAACTCCGAGACAGCCCTACAGGGACCAGCAGAAGTATTTAAAATACTTACAGAAATCAATTCTAATGGCTTTCCAGGAGTGGAGAGAGAAAGTGACTGGCAAACAAATGACTCAAGTGAAGTTGAAGCAAACAGAAATGGTGCTGGGGGAGGGCACAAGCAGCTAAACTTAAACTTGGAACAACTCACATATAAATCCCTATTCAAATCCAGAGGTTTAGACTTCATCAGAACCAAAACTGACTGAGACAGGTAGAGGAACTTGAGAGAGAGATAATTTATATTCCTGTGCCTATTCACTAGAAAAGGAAAAGCACCAGGTTCTATGATTTTATTGCTTACGCTTTTAAGGAAAGCCAAGACTTGACAGCAAATTTCAAAAAGATCTGGTTGCTGTCATGAGAAGATGATACTCTGTAGAAAGAGAAACAGCTAGCAATGAAAAAAAGCATCACAAGGGGGAAAAGATACCTGGCCAGAGACTGGTGCCAGTGAAGTGCACTCTAAGGAGCTGCTGGTGCAATATTTTCCTGGACTGCAGCCTGGGAGAACCACAGGACTATGGACATGACTGCAAACATGGAAGAGTGGGCCCTGTACTGAAATGGGGCACAGCAAGCACAGGACAAAGAGTTGGCTCTTTCTAGTGGGGAGTTTCCAGTCTGATCACTTAATCCAAAAGACTCTACTCAAAATGCTCAGGGGCTGGACTAAATAACCCTTAAAGATCCCATCCAACCCAAGTAATTCTGTGATTCTGTGTTCGTATTGGAGGCCAAAAAGTCACACTGCCCCTGCATGAGTCCTCTCCAAGCATGTCAAACAGCAGTTGCAACCAAGTCAAAGAAGTTACACAAAATCTCATTTGAGAATATAATAAGGGAAAGACCTGTTTCTAGTGAGCACATAAGAAAGCTCTACAGGATGCTCAAGAGGGTTTGCTTACAGTCTCCCAATCCTTTTAAAGGAAAACAATTTTACAGCCCTTTTTGCTTGGTATTTCCATAGCCCCTGGGCTCATTTCTAATTTGCAACTGAGGACTTGAATTTTCTGGGAAGGGTCAAGATAAAAATCCTTAGTTCTCTGCACATTCCCTTTCAGGCAGCCTACACAAACCCAAGTGCTATTCATCGTCTTAATGGGAAGGAAAAGGAATGGCATTTCAGCTGCCCATGGGGAATCCTCACTGTGCAGCAAAACACACTATATGGGATTCAGCCCTCAGGATCCTTGGGTTTTGTTTAGAAATATGAGTATGATTTTTTTTTAAGGACTGATATCCCAGTACAGGGACCGTGATCAGAGAAAGCCTGAGGCTCTCAGGGCTATCACACACATTGAAGAGGAAATTGGAATTGTCCCGCTTCCAGGCCGGATGCAATTTAGGATCTGATTTGCTGAAGTTCCCAAGCTCTCAGTCATGAACAAAGTCAATGTAAACTGTGCTTTGCACATATGGAATACACTCTGATGTCAAATGCTAAAAGATCAAGGTCCTGGCATCTCAGGTACGTGCTCCAAATTCAGCAGTTAGTCCCTCCCCGGACTCTGAGCCTTAGCTTATCAGCTGGAAAATGGGGCTGTTCCTCACCAGAAGATAATTTTGTTCAATCCAATCAAAGCTTCCTGTGCATGCTTATTATTTTCATTTAAGTAGGGAAGTATAGGCAAATGCAGTGCTTCAAGTTCATATTTAACTGGCAAAAGGAAATAGTGCCCGCTTTCCTTTTAGCTTTATTCTTGCAGAAACTATTCACTGACTTCAGCACAAACTAGTGAAATATTCAATGTCCTGAAAAAGCATTGAAAAAAAATGTAATTATGCATCACAAACATTTAATTTAGTACTGCAGGTAACATTTTTGCACTGTGTTTCTTAACACTGATTTTTTCAGCAGGGATCTTCTGGAAAAAGCAATAAATAGAACAGTTGGGCTGCATCCTCGTGACACTGGTGCAGTCCCCAGTGACAGCTGCGTGTGGTACTTGGATTCCAGCAGCCTGAGAAACCAAAACATCGGTAGTAAGACATTAGCCCTAACAGAGCAGAGGAAAGTCACTGAGCATGCAGTGCTTTGCATGAGGATGTCAGACAAATGATGAAACTGAGCAATCTCTGGTTTCTTGAGGGAAATGTGCCATAGCCCACTTGAGCCAGGGCGTGACCCTTTCTGCTCCAGGCTGCCTTTTCCCCAGCTGTCTCTTTGAGCATCTGCTGACCACAGCCCTGCTTCTCAGGGCCCCATCACAGCATCAGTCTGCCCGATTTGCAGTCACAGCATCTCCCAAATCAGTCTCCTTTCCCCATCTCTGCTTTTCTGACATTTTCCCTCTTACCTACTCAGCTTAACCTGTCCCTAACCGGTCCCTTTAAAGGCAGGGTTTAACCCATCCCTAAAAAAACCTCACAGAACTGCCTCTAAGTTGAGCAGGGAAACTCAGGAAAAGAAAGCAGGGGAAGGAAAATTATTATGGGAACAACACCAAAAATGCAGGAGTAGATGGAAGCTCATGCCTCTCCTCCTAAGGCAGAGGATTAACACAACAACTCGCATGAGAGCAATGTCCTGCAAAGTTCAGCTTGGCTGCTATCCAAGGACACATTTTAGCAGCTCTACCCACAGCAGAGGAGCACCCATATAAAATAATTGCTGTATGTCATTGCTGTCCTTTCCTGAATCCTTTCATTGTCCCCAGGGACGCATACAAGGTCTTTTCTTCTCTCCATGCTCGGCTGCTTGCCTGGACCCCATGGCCTGTCCTGCTTTCAGAATCATTCTCAACACCAGGACAAGATTGTCCCTCCAGTGAATCACAGCTGTCTCAATAGCAACCACATTGCACTGAATCACATTCCTGCTTTCAGGGGCTTCCCCACACCAGGCAGCACTGCTGGGATGCTGGATGGTGGGACAGTGTAAGCAGGGAGGACAGAGGCAGGGTACAGGCATAAGGAGGATGCAGAAGTCCAGGGGGGCCAGGTTCCACTGCAGCACTGCTGCTCCTCCCACACAATCCAGACACAGCACGGGGGCACTGGAGTCTCAGTCAAAAAGTTACTGGAGTTTGTTTGCTTGTCCTTTCAAGAAGCAAAGAAATACTTTTTTTTCCACAACTCTCTTGCTAAGGGAGCTGGATCGTTTTTGAAGGGACAATTCTTTTAGAGAAAACAAGCCAGATTGGGGCAGGCACCAGCATGGAAAATTTCTGCAGGAACAGTTAAAATTATAAGCATGAAAACCAGCCCTGTAATTAAGACTGGGAGGCGTCTTAACAGGCAAGTGCCTGCAACCCCCATCTGCCAGCCAGGACTCACAGGTTTGCTCTCAGCCCAGCTCTTACTGTTTTTTGATTTGGGCTGTTTATTCCCCCCTTCCTCATGCCTACCTTCTTAGGGGCTTTTTAAGGGAGTTTATCACTAGCTCTTTTGGAAAGTCAAGTAAATAATGTCAATGCTCAGCTATTCATTGACATTTTTGAAGAATCCCATTAGTTTTACCAGACAAGGTTAGTTTTCCATTCAGATAGTTTGTTCCTGTTCTGTACAAGAGTGATGTTCTGTACAAGAGTTGTTGTACTCCTACATTAGCAAGGGTTTCTGTGTTGGCAGTGTGTGAACATGCACACTTTGGCAGGGTTCAAAACATACAGTGATGAGCGCATTGTAAATACGTAGACAAATTAATAATGTAGCACTGAAGAGGAATACAAGTCAGTTAATATTAATGCTAATATCAAACGTGTCTAGAGCAGCAGACAAGATAATTTTTCTCTTTGTCAGGAGTAAAGGGAGATCAGCAAGAGTCATGTATAAATTGCATAGCTTAACTTTAGAAACACTAAATAATTTGAAAAAAGCCATTCTAGTTCCTCTTCTTAAAAAAAATAATCAATGTAAGTTGTCTCTCTCTCTGACTTAGTAAACAAACTAGAGCTATGGCCTTAAACCAGGGCTGTCAATTTATGTTGACAGACCTTGATGAATATAATTACAGAGCACCCAACCCAAGTAGCCATTGAGGGGGAGAAGTTAAAATGAAAACCTAATATTGGAAAGAATTGATCAGCCTCCTTTCCTTTTCTCTCTGGAGCCTGCTCAAAGCTCATTTATTGGAAAGACTGATGGCAGCACGGAGACTGTGGGACTAGCCTGGGCTCGCTGTGCAATGCACTTAAATAATTAGGGAATATTGGACACCTCGGCTGGAGTCGGCTGTTTGTCCTGCCGTCTGGGGCTGCGCGGTACCGCCCGCCAGCCGCGCGTCGGGGCAGCCCCGCGGAGCCGCTGAGTGCTGCTGATGGGGCAGGAGCCCTCCCGGATCGATAGCCCCGCTCCTCCGCTGCCCTGCCTAAGAGCTGAAGAGACTGGTTGGTGCATATGTGATGACTAGAATTTAATTATATATCAGATTGATTTTCAGTTACAACTTCAAGGAACTACTTGCCAGGATTTCAAGTTCATAAGAAAGGCCCTGTGTCTCCTTTCTGAATTCTTCTCTCCCCATATACCTCTGCTATGTGGAAAATTTTACAGACTCTCTACCTTCAGCTCTCTGTCAGGGGATAAAGCTTCAAAGTTTCCATCAATAATGAGAAGATCAGCTCTATCAAAGACTGAACCTATTCAAAGCTGGAAGAGAAAATTTAAAGATGTGGAATAAAATTAAAAGGTCTAGTTAAAATGGCTTTTTTTTTTTTATTTAATGTAAGTTTCCCAGTGCTGAGTTAAGAAGCAGAATCTACCTTCAAACTGAGGTGTTTGGGTTTTTTTTTTTCAATTTGTTTTGGGCATAGCACCGAAAGGGTCTGAATTCAATCCAGTGTGTAGAAATGGGAATGTGTTAGTAATAAAATATCATTATTTTATAAACCCATCTAAACCTAGTCCTGGATGAAACTGGTACTATTAAGCATACAAGAGCAACCAACTAGATCAGAAATCAAAAGTTTTCACAAAACCCTTGTAGATGAGTTTTATTTCTTTTATGGGTGTTCTTATGTCTGTTAAGATCAGAGATTTTTTAATAAGACTTCCATCAAAATGCAATCATTATGTGAACTGTACACCGGGTGAACTGCATGAAAAAGTGATCTGGGTTTCAGGGGGTGAAAAAATATATCACTTAAATTTCAGTTTTGGGTCTGACCTGCTTACTCCAAAATGCAAAGACAACATTTGCCAGTAAACTCACACAGAAGAATTTTGAAAATAAAAGGAAAACTTCAGGTAAAAAAACAAACGCAGAATTTCCACTGGACTTAAAAATTCATTTTTAAGACAAGGGGACAGAAAAATAAAACCCTGAGGAAGTGAATCAAGTGCAGGAAAACAGTAGCAATCCAAGGACTTAGGCTTACATTTGCTGGGACAAAGAATGTCTTTGCTCATGCTGTGGGCAAACGTGTGATGCAGCCATCTCCATGTGCAGCACTGGCTTTTCCAGCCATGGCATGTGAGCTCCGTCAAGCATCCATGACACAGAGTTCCACTGATAAGAGAGTAGCAATGGGGTCTGCCCCGAGGGCTGCAGGAGGGGCTGCAGCACCCCTGTCTGCAAACGTGGCAGCAGGCCAGCACCCCACCTGCCACCTGCCCTGTCTGCCCCATACATGCACAACCAGGTAAATACTGGGTAAATGAAAAACACCCTTTAGAAGGAGCATCCCTATAAATGTATAAATAGGTGTATGCTATATACACTAATAAATTAGTCCTGAGTTCCGTAGCAAAGGCTCTGATTCTCATATAGTAGAATTTTAACCTGTTTTTTCCAGGAAGCTGTACTGACTGACACTAAGTGAAGGTGAAGCCATTCTTTAATTAACCTGTAAACTGCTAAATATGTGCATTGTCTAGATTCATTTGAATAGCAGTATTGCTGTAATGTATTCTTATTCAGATTTTCTTCATTTTCTTTGTTCATTTTTTCTTCCTCTTCTGAAAAACTTGAGTGGAAATCTTGACATCATGTCCATAGAATCCAACCTTTTCTCCTACCCAGTCACAAGCCCACCGCTTTCTTGAGACATCCTATCTACAACACAGATATTGTTCACTTTGTCTGCTTTGAGATTGCCACCTGGTTTCTTTCATGTTCTCATGATAATCATGGTTTTATTTATTGTATTATTACTCCCCTGTTACCTTTTTTCCAGAAAGAGTAGTTCTAGATGAATGACTCTCATTTTCAAACTTTTAATTACCCTTCTTTCCTTTACACCCACATTTTCTAGTTCTATCCTTTTTGTTCAGTAGGAGAACAGGTTTGCACATGCTGTTCATGATCCAGGCACACCTTTTATTTATGTTGAAAATCCCTGTTTTTTCTTTGTTCCCTTCCTATAAATTTCTAATGTTCTGTATACTTATTGTGATTGCTCCCATACATGAAGCTGATGTTTAAATAAAACTAACAACTGCAACTAACTTTCCTAAGGATTATAGAATATCAGGATAGATCAGGCGGGATTTTTGGACATCATCAAACCTAACAGCATTCTCAAAGCCAGGATATACTGGAAGGCTTCCAAAACCATCTCTTCTCCAGGCTAGATAGACCCTGATTTCCAGACTGTCTTTGAAGGACAGGCACTTCAGCTGCCACCATCCTGGTGGCCCTCCACTGGACTCACAGTTACCACGTCTTTCCTATACTGGGAGCCCAAAACTGGACTCAGTGTTCGAGGTATGGTCTAATTAGCCTCACTTCCTTCAATCTGCTGGCTGCACTGCACTAGGTACTTACACTGTTATTTACACAGCCCAGGCTCCTGAGCATGTCTTTTTACCTGTTAGGGTTACAGAGCTCAACTTACCACTTTGTCACCCAGTCACTCAGGACTGTGAGATTCCTCTGTGCCTCACTAGGTCAAATTTGCTTTCTTAAGATGATCCCATCAGTGAATGTTGTCATCTCAGTCTCAGCCCATTTCTTCAGATTGTTTCCAAACATATTGATGTAATAAGATTCAAGTAGTATGAAAGCCTGATTACTGAATTTATCCTGTTTCAATGTTTTGCAGCAGAAGAAGCTGTACCTTCAGCTAGAAAGCACGATTAGCCTCAGTCTTTCAAAACCTCAGCATCCTTCAAAACATTTGCTGAATTCTGCAGCCCTACTGTGATTTTATTTTAAAGTGGGCCCAGCCAGCAGACAGAGCTTGCCTCTGTGGGCAGCCCCATTGCCACCACGGAGTAGCTTACAATGACCAGCATTATAGCTGGTGGTAGATGCACACAGGGGTCTTCAGCACTAAATCTTTCGGGGTTGAGTTACAGTAGCAACACAGAGCACCTGAGCAGGGGAGGCTTGAATAATAAGAACACCTTGTCTGTGTCTGGGTTTCTGAACACCAGCAGATCAGGTACACAAAGTTCACCTAATCAACAGGGTGCATCTGTGGAGTCGACACATGTGGCTGTAATAGATACTGGTCCTTTTTGTGAAGGTGAGAAAAATTCTCAATAGGGAGGACTCAAATGCACTGAAGCCAGTGGGGCTGTCACCACCACCATTTCAGAAGCCTCTGTTATCTCTTTTGCTTCTGTTTCTCAGATTTCCCTTGAAAGCTCAATTGTGTCTTTGACATGGGGATGCTAGAATGAAAATGGTAATGTTCAATGTTTAGAGGCAGAGGTCACTTGAATACTCTCAGGAGCTAAGTGAGACAAAAAGAAAATATAAATTAACTTTACTATGAGACTAAGAGCTCTTCATGAGTCAGGTTTTGTTCTTCTCCTGAGAACTAGTCTCCCCCTTTCATCCAGCATTTCCTGACATCAAGCAGTCAGGCTGTGAGAAGGACACAGAAGAGGGACTGCAGCACCAGGGTGGCAGTATCTCCCCCCAAGGAAGAGTCCTGTTCAGTGTTTCAATGCTCATTAGAATATTTTCTCAGACAATCATAAATCAAAGATTAAGAGAAAGAATTTTCACAGAGAAACAAACCCTTGACAGAGTAGGCAGCAGGATGTTTTCATACTTTATCAGGTACAGGCCCAGTGTTCAGGTACAGGCTGGTGTTCAGTCCTCTAAAAGAGAACAGCTCTACAGCACCTGCATCACACACATACAATTAGAACAAAGGTTAGTCTTAAGGATCAAAAGGAATTAGAGACAGATGAAAATCAAAATTGTATTTAAATTGTCATGGGCTCATGCCTGTTTGCTGCAGAGGGTCTGCTGGGGTGTAAAATGTTCAGATTGGCTTTTTCTCCATAAGGCCAGGCTTGGGAAGATGCCTGCGCTTCAGAAGCAGGGTCTCAGATGCCACAGTTTTTCATAGCCATCTTTTCTTTTGTCTTACAGCACGTTGTCAGCAACCGTGTCTGGCAAGCCTTGTGTTCAGTGAATAAAACAAAGTGTGTTTGAGGAAAGCTTGGTTTTTTCTCTGAGAGCACTGCTCAGTGCTCTTTAAGGCAAATGTCAGAAGCTCCTGTGGTGAGAGAAGGTCTGGGTTTAAGACAAGGACTGTCCAGCGACGTGCATCCAGTGAATGCCGGATGGTTTGTCTCATCATCAGACCTGGGTGGGCTGGCTTAATGGGCCAAGGCCAATGGTGTGAGGTTCAGTAAGGCCAAGTCTCGGGTCCTGCACTTGGGTCACAACAACCCCTGCAGCGCTACAGGCTGGGGGCAGAGTGGCTGGAAAGAGGCCCATTAGAAAAGGAACTGAGGGAGCTGGTTTACAGCAGCTGGACGTGATCCAGCGTGTGCCCAGGTAGCCAAGAAGTCCAGCAGCATTTTGGCTTGTATCAAAAGTAGTGTGGCCAGCAGGACTTGGGAACTGATTGTCCCCCTGTACTCGGCACTGGTGAGGCTGCACCTTGAGTCCTGTGTCCAGTTCTGGGCCCTTTACTGCAAGAAAGGCTCTGGAGCGTGTCCAGAGAAGGCAACAGAGCTGGTGAAGGGTCTAGAGAGTAAGTCCTGAGAGAAACAGCTGAGGGAGCTGGGGGTGTTTAGGCTCAATAAAAAAGAGGCTCAGGGAAGACCTTTTTGCTTTCTACAATTCCCTGAAAGGACGGTGTAGCCAGGTGGGGGTTGGCCTCTTCCCCCAGGCAGCCAGCAACAGGACAAGATGATATGGCCTCAAGCTGTGGCAGGGGAAGTTCAGGTTGGACATCAGGAAGAATATCCTATGGAAAGGGTTGTTAAGCTTTGGAATGCACTGACGAGGGAGGTGATGGAGTCACCATCACTGAAGGTGTTCAAAAAATGACTGGATGTGGCACTTAATGCTCTGGTCTAGTTGACATGGTGGTGATCAAAGGGACTCAATTATCTTGGAGGTCTTCTCCAACCTAAATAATTCTGCAATCCTGTAATTTTATGATCTTCAGCTTCCTAAGCTTTCTCCATCTAGAATGAATCAGATCAAATCCATCATATTAATGTGTTCAGAGGGTTGCCTGATGCAGACAGGTTCAGACACTCTCTTATCATCCTGTATCTCAAAGAGCAGAGAGGCTGGTGTGCTGTCTGAGTGCTGGAAACAGAACATTTTTCTCTGGTTCGGTGGTTTTCTCTCCAGTGCCAAAGCCATTTTTAATTTTCAAAATCGTAGGATTGCTTTATTTTCTGAACCCCCAGACACTGACATTTTTTTCAGTCCTTCTGCCTCGTGTCCTTTCACTGATCTGCTCTCACTATTTCTTTTGCTTCTTCAGTTTTCACCTTTTTGAACCTGGATCCCAAAATCTGTTCTCCATTTCTCTGCTTATCAGAAAAAAACCTATTTCTCATTGCACATTTCCCACTTCTACCACCGTTGACTCAGCCTATATTTAGCCTTCCCATAATGTACAAAACTTCATCCCACTGCCCATATGAATGTTACTTTGCCCCAAATTTTTTCTGTCTTCTGCACTTCTCATTGTCAAGTTTTCCTCAGGCTATGTTATAGGGAGGATGTTATATAAAGCATTTATTGCACTCTACCCTAGGAAACAGACTGGCTTTAGTTCTATCAGTGGCATTGTTGGAACGAAAAATAATGTATGGAGTTTTTATGGGAGTTACAGAAGCCAGGTTATAGATCTACCCGCACCAAAAATGAAGACAGCTTATAGAATGGGGAAGCACTAGATGATCACATCCTCAAAGTCTCATAAAGAATTTCTCTTCCATCTTATGTAACCTGAAATAATGACAGGTCCTTATAAACCAAAACTTCGTGTCCCTCCAAAGACTAATGAAAATTTTCATGTGCCTTCTGCTGCCTTTTACACTCTGGCAACAGAATGACTACTTCCAGAACCAATTTTTGGTTTTTTCTTATTTTCTTTTCACTTTGTTTGCCTGAAATCCCTGTATATTCCAAGAAATACAGTCCTTAAGTGCTAATCACCAGACTGAATATCATCAAGAGAAGACAATATATAAAATATGGCATAAAAGAGGCAACACTGCAAACTAGCAGATCAAAGCTGTGACACCAAATTTCCAAGGATGGGATTGGAAAATCAACCTTTAATCCCCAAGCAGTGTTTTGCATAACTGCACGGAAAGCTGCCTTGGAGAAGAGCAAGGCAGTGGTGCACTCACTGAAGCTGAAAATGTGTAATTACAATAAGCTAAGACCAAAGCCGACCCTATTCTCTCTGTGCATCGGGTACTTGGACCTCACCTCATCTGTGTTCAGAGCCCCGCAAGATCCAGCCCTGTGGGATCCTTTTGAAAATGGAAAATAATAAAGTTCTTCTCCAATCCATGCAAAAAGTCCTGTTTCATGTCAAATTTGGGAGCATGTCCCCAGGGGGACCAAGCCCATGGTCCCTGCTCGTTGCACTCTGACAGACTGCCAACCAGAGGTTCTCATCCATTGATGCCATAGCCTCAGGGCTTTCCAGCCAGACCTGACTACAGGCTGCCAAGCTGCCAGATGAACAATCTGCAGGAAAGCAAGAAGGCCTCTCCATCAGCTGTTTTCTGAACCTTTTTATTGCAATACATTAGGGTTTTTTACTGCAGGAAGATCAAATCAGGGACCAAGTGCCCACATGCAGTTCGATCACATTGAAAATGTGTTGCCATCATGGCTGGAGAGGAGCAGGCTGAAGCCCTGACACGAGTGTTCTAAGAAAAGCAAACAAAATTACCTTTTCTGTTTTTAAGAAGTCCTGCAATTTTTCAGCCTGAATCATGATTTTCGTGTGAGAGGCTGAATTATTTGGTAAGGAGACAGTCATACTGTCTAGCACTGGGCAGCCAATAGCTGTGCCTTGAAAGACCCTTGGAGAGCCTGCTCCTTTTTGACTGTATAGGGAAATTTGGCTGCTTAGAGAGCCTTGAATCATCCTGCAATTAAGTGTCTGCAATGGGGATTGCAAAAATGCATTTGATGTTGGAATACTTGTCTCTGACAAAGCCGGAACAAGTACAGATCTGAGGAGCCTCTGTGCTTTAAGAAATTCAGCGCTCCCCAGTGCACTGCTATAAATAAAGTCCTTTGGCAAAGAAGCAGTGGGCATCATCTAAAGCCTTTTGCCAACAGGTAACAGGTTTATGCCCAAATGAAGTACAATATCCCAGCAAGCATTTTTATGCATCCCTAACAAGGTCTGTTTTCTGGCTTGCTCCATATAAAAATGACTCTAAACCCAAAACTCCAGCTAACACCATGGTCAGGTACATGTCAGGCCTAAAGCCTAAAGATGGGCAGAGATGTCCCATGAGCCAGCTTTGGGAATTTCATCATGTGATCCCATTTTGCCTAAAGCATGTTGCCCAAGATCTTTTTAACTAAGTGGTTTCAGAAAAAAAAAGATTGAAAATAGCTCAGATTTTCACATCCCACAGGCTCAAATTCAGAGGGTAAACAAATCACAGTTTGGTGGCATGGCAAGTTTTGAGGCAAGACTTGACACCATGTTTGTGACTGACCATTTTTACATCTCCATTTTACGAGTGGGGTGTAAAGATTTACTTGCAGAAAAGTTGTGTGGCAGAGCTGGGAGTTGTACCCAGGCTTTTCCAGAGCCAAACTGGACACTTCTCCACTTCTGTCTGGTACATGGGACATTTTTGTTTATAGGAGTCATTTGCTTTTAATAAAGTCCTTGGTGGTGAAGAAGGAAGCACTGTGGGTTTGTGGTCTTGGGGATCACTCCATCATAAGGATACATATACACAGAGAACAGCAATAGACACCCGGCCTTAAGTCCTACCCTGAAGAAGTGACAATACAATACATTACTTTGTCAGAAATTACTGTGATCTGGCGGTGGCTGAAACTTCCAAGGAAGGAAGATACAAGACCTAGAAAGAGAGACTGAATAGTGCAGCTGGATCCAGTCCAGAGCACCTTACACGGGAGAAGATTTTTTCCTTCCAGGGAAGAGCTGATAAAATCGTCATCAGACATTTGAAAACTTCGATATCAACCACAGTGGTGAAATATAATTTTTATTTGATATTTTTCTTTACACTGATTTAAAATGAGTTACCAAAACAAATCCTAACTATTGTAAGATTATTTACTTTTCATGCAAGGCAAACTCCTTATGATAAATGCAGTGTTTTCTTAAAGCTAAATTCAGGCATTAGCCTGAAGGAGATCATTAGTGTGAACCAAATGAATCCTCTGCCCACAAGTTTCAATAATTTTTTTTTTAAATCTTCTATGTGGTAACAAAATCTTGAAAAAGTTATTTCAAAGAAATAAATGGAAAGTGGGTTTTCTGTACAATTGAGAGTTGGATATTCATAGTACATTTCTGGGTGAATTTTTCTTTTTCTTGCCTTAATGTTTTTATTTTTAATAAAAAATAGCAAGGTAAATAGGAGCACTGTGACAATCAAAGTGATGAGCTGGAAATCTGTAACTTTGTCTGCAACGCCCAAACACCAGACATAATTCATGTTCCACTGGTGTGACACATTCTGGAATCTGGGATGAACACCAGTCTCTGGCACACTGTGGGCTGAGCTGGGGGAAGAGCAGAGCTCTTGCAGACGGGTAAACTCCACCAAAGTGCACACACTGGAAATATAATGAAGAAATGATCCATGTGCATTAGGGTGTAAAAGCCATCTTCTTGCTTAGGAGCATTAATGTTGTAGGAAAAAAAGAAAAAAGCAAAAGCATTGTGTATAGCAAAGCATCTTGGTTTTGTTGGGCTGTGTTAATAACAAATGACTGCTTCTACTCTGGTGGGCTCTGGTCCACTTGAGCCACTGCACGCGCACAAAGTGGCTTTTGGGCACAAGTGAGCTGGAGAGGGGAGGACTCTCTGGACTTTGTTATCCTGTGTTTCTTTCAGGATAGTGAACACATGCTATGCCCCAGTTTGCAGCTATATCCAGGCGTGTCTGTAATGATTGCACTCCTGATCCACATCCCCCCTCCAGAGGCTACCTGATCGTTAGAGTCCTTACCTCTAGGATGACAAGATGGAAATGTTTACATTTAAAATGGGAAAGAATTTTATAGAGAGCAGCTCTATTCTTTGTGAGTAAATTTTGTGAAAATCCGTCCTTTCCACAGAAAATTTATGTGGGAATTTTTTTAATAAAAAACCAAATATTTGAAAACTCTCCCTAGCAGAATACATCACCTCCCCACATTTCCCCACACTGGGGATCTCCAGACTTCATTCCTCATAATGTGTGCTGGACAGATTTCCCCGTGATTCAGGATCTTCTCTTTTACAGGAATTTTCTGCACCCTTTTTTTTCAAAACAAGCCCTGGTCCAAACACACACCCACTGGAACCACACCGGGACAGCATAAAATAAATAAATAAATAAATAAATAGCACGAAAATCACCTCACTCATTTTCCCTGGCTCTCTGACTCCTTCCTGCACTTTTCCAAAACAGAAGGAGGAATCTCACAGTGTGTAGCTGTTATTCGACTTTTCCTTTCTCTCTTCTCCTTTGAGGTCAGGAAATAGCACAGCCTGAAGGAGTGTGTGTTCCACACATGCAGACGCATCGTGAAGTCCCCTGAGGCAGGGTGAGCTCCACGGCTCCCCCAGCCCCGAGCAGGATGAACAGGACCCCTCGCAGCAGCCCCTGCCGAAGCTCTGAAGCACGTACCAGCTCCACGAAGGGGAAACTCAAGCACATCACCTCGGCAGCTTCACTTCCTGCTGCAACATCAGGAAGGTTCCTGGTAGGAGACCTCCCAGGCAGCTCTGTGTCACGGATACATCTTTCTTGTGCTGATTTTCCCTGTCTTCTTCAGGCAGTGTGAGAGAGGGTGCTGTCGATGTTGTTGCTGCTCTAAAGCATCCCAGAACTTAGGTTTTGTGGGTCCTTAGAATAAAAGAAATGAATGTATATTTTTAAAGCTCAATGCATTTTGCATTCAAGGACACAGAAAAGACTTCTTTATGGAGAGAAGGGAGAGTTAAAGACATAAAGGCTAATAGTAACTGCTGAATATTATTTCCATGAATGGTTTTATACCTAGACTAAATCTGACTGCCTTAAACAGAGGGAATTGAGCAAGCATCACTCCTGGAAGTGATTATGCTTTTATTTATTGCTGCCGCATTGCTAGGGTGGGAGGCAAAGGTAGGTTTAGTGGGGATTACCCTTCAGTTGCCTCCTCTGGGGCTGTCATTGCTGCTTGGGGTCAGAGAGGGCTGCCTGGGCTGCAGGAGCACAGGTACCTGTCCTGGAGAGCAGCCTGGAGGCACCTCACCACCACCCACCGCAGTGGGTCCTCTTTACTGTCAGAAATGACCCCTCTTGCTCTGCACTTAGCATTAGTCTCTCAAGGAACTTTGACGGGGCCCAGGCTTACTCCAAAAGAGATAAAAGTGAAAAGGTCACACCTCTGGGTCAAAGGCTAAAAGGCAGATAAAACACCCTGCCTGCAGAAGCAAAATCCAAGGGAAGTCAAATCAGCTCCTAAGAAAGGGTAGCTTGTAGGCTGAACTCCAGTGGGAGGACACAATCGCCCTTCTTTTAGCAACTTCTCCCTCCCTTTTTTTTTCCAACTTGGGTTAACAAAATATATTTAAGCACAAAACAAAATAAACTCAAATAACCCAGCCTGCCGCCTCTCCAATGGCTGATTTAATGGAGACTTTTGCTCTGTAGGGTCATCTTTTCATCTTTGCTGAGGGCAGAGGAAAAAATACTTTTAAACACAGGAAAGACAAAATTTGGTATTAAATGTCTTCCTTTAACCAAATGGGCACAGCTACTCTTCTGACTGGTGACTTGAAGAGGACTTGGAACAATTAATCAGAAAAAGTCAGCTTTCAGTCAGGCAGGTTAAAAGAGGGGATAGTGGCAAGTTTTGGGAGGGGAGGATAAACCATGAAAAGCAAAAGTACAGGTAATAAAAAACATATGTAAATGAGGATCTCAGGGACCTCTTTAGAGTACTCAGCAAGAAGTTTTGCATTTCTATAAGCAGAAGAGGCAGCTTTGGGGCATCCCAGCTAGAGTGAGCCAGATCCACATGCACGTGAACTTTTACATATTGGGACACAGGCTGAGTGAAAAAATTTTTTCAGATCCCTTTGGATACGAACAAAAGAAAACAAACATTTTCCTCCCTTCTCTCAGGGGGATCAGAGTAACAAGGGTGGCTGAGGTTTGCATGTGCCCCTGCGAAGCAAGATCCCTTGGCGGCTCTGCAGAGGTGAGAGTGCCCGTGCAGAACCTACAAGTCTACTTTTGCACATATGGTTCTAACATCAACATTACAAGATCAAATTTTGCCGTTTCCCTTCTTTTACTTCACATTTCTGCAGTGTGCTGCTACACACAGACAGAAGGCATTGCATGAGTTTTGGATGTTTTCTTGTGTTCACTGCTAAAGCCCAGCCTCACATAACCTGCTCCTCTTCTGTTTTGTGCCCGCGGATGCAGGGCTTCCTTCTGATAAAAACTGTGAAGGTTTTGCCATTGACTTTGCTTCATTTCCAGAACTTCTTCCCTATTTCAGTTTTTCATTCAGTGGAGTTTTAAACCTTCAAACTTCTCCACATTAGACCAACACAAGGAAGGATTTGGGAAAATCAGTTTTCAGCTTAAGCAGGACAACTCCTGAACCATTAGAAACTCATGAGGGTTCATGAGGTCCCAGAGCACCAGAGAAATGTTGACATTCTACATTATGCAGAAATAGGAAACTTTCAGAATGACCAACCAGTTTAGCCCTGGCAAGATACTTGATCGCACTATAAAGCAGCTGCTTCATAGCCAATAAGAACAACTCTGATAAAAATAACTGGTTAACTTGGATTTATGAAGAACTAAGGATGTCAAACCACAGTCTCTTCCACCAAGAGAGAAAATGTTTTACTGTCTGGAAAAGAATCCATGGGTTCACTTTTGAGTTTAATACTGTGTTTCCCAGTTAAGGACATAAGTTTTAAACAGAAGTTCTCCAAAATGGGTGCGTAATTGGCTGAAAACCACAACCAAGTGAGAGCACTCAGGACATTGGTATTGAGTAGGTTGGTTCACCACCAGAGCGCTGTGGCTCTCCTGGGCTTTCATGGAATAGCTTTTCCTTCTAACCTGACTGTGTCATTCACAGCTGCATCTGAGAACAATGGTTTAAGCAAGAAATTAATAAAAGCACATTAGCCATCTCTGCTCCCTCCGGGTCTAAAGTTTGAGGTGATGAATCATACTCCTGGCTCTTAAGGTATGTTCTGTGCATCTACACTGGGTTTCAGAGCAGAGCTCCCAGGTGCCCAGCCTCCAGCTGAGTTTTCCAAAACAGGCAACCCTTGGGGTAGATACTGCTGGGCTATGGAGAATACATCCATGTTTCTCTGAAGTCCTGGAACAGAGAAATTTGTTCTATGTAATAAGGAAGACCATAAAAGAATAGGATGCAGAAGGTCTTGTAAATCACAGGCTATTCCCCAGATATGAGACTTCCAATGAAAAAATATATAATTCAGATATATATTAAAAAAATGCACAGCTGTTTTTCAAAATATACTTTGCTGCTAACTTCACTGTTTGATCTTGCAAGAAAAGTTTTATTTTTCAGGTGGTGAAACATTCAGTCATATCTTTAACACATCTAGGATTAGCTAACCAACAGATCTGCACAGTCAAAACCTGGATATGAGTTTTGTCTCACAATGATCAAAATCACAATCCCAGGTAGAACTCCTAGTCTGGTGGCTGATTAGAGTCAATCATTACATTAAACGATTAGGCCTCTGGGATTCATTTTCAGGATGCAGCTGATCACTAAACCTCTTTTAGATCTTTTTAAGGTTATTCTGAAGTTAAATCAATACTTAGCTCAGCTCTGCTGCTGTTCTTCATTGAATGCATCCAGAAGACACAACCTTTTTTCAAACAAGGGGTATCCTCACTCTGCTTTTAACTAAAAGCCCTACAATCCAATTTTTGGAATATTGGACTCTTCCAGGAAAGCTCCTGAAATGAGTACAGCAAACAGTTGCTCAACTCCCTCTTTCCCTCCCCTTTAATCTCGGGTGCTGACCTGGCCATTCATTCCATGTTTGCAGTGGTGAGCTCTGCAAACTGAGTTTCCATGGCAGCCCTAATCCGTGAATAGGGCTGGCTCCATCGGTGGTCACTTAGGACAGGCTTTGTCCTCCCCATGTCCTGTTGCTGGCAAAATCAGAAGACAGAAAACAAGCACCTTCAGTAAACATGACCTAATGAGATCCCTGACTTTGTGACGGGGGCCTGGAAAGGGAATGTATGGGGATGCCTGCCTCTTCTGGGACTTTCCATGGAGGTCTCCCAGCAGTTTCCTGCCTGTTTTATAGACCATCTTATTTAAATTTCTAGAAAAAATTCTCTTTCTCCTTGTCTTTTTTAGATGCAGATATAACCGAATGAATGTGGCAAAACCATGGTCTGGCTTAGTGAGAGCTGTGTCCAGTGGTCTCTTCTGCAGGTGCCAGGTTGTCCTCTCCCCAGAGATGCATCTGACCAACTGTTTGATCACAGGATCCCCACAGCATCCAGTGGGTTTCCTCTGAGGAGATGCCCAGAGCAGGGCCCTGTGCTTTCAGTCTCTTCCTCCTTTGGGTGTTAAACACCAGGCTGATCCCCACTACAAACCCTTCCCCAGGCAGTGCTAGAAGCTACTTACGAGGCTTGTACAAATGAACAAAAATTAAAATCTACATGTTTCCACAACAGTACACAATAAAAAGTACATAATTTTATGCTCAATAATCACAGTCGATTCATCTGGGCATTAACATGATTGTGAAACTGTCTAGGAGGATGACAGCAAAACTTTTCCAGAAGATTAGGCTTTCAAGCTGCTAAGACATTGGGAAAAAAATGATAGCATATAAAAATATGCCTGAAGTACAATGAAGAAGACAAGTTGTGTATATTCCACACATTCTTTAAAATGCAACTTTTGCTCAGTTCCTCCAAGGTTTTTTTCCTTTGTTCCAGGGCATAAAAGTCTTGCTATCCATCTTCTTTTAACTCATTATGTAAGGCACAACACCAAAGGTAAACGTGCCAGGCACCGTGTACTTGCATCTGGCCTCTGTGCACTGTCAGCCGCTTCCGCAGGGCTGGATGGGACACAGCCTCTTATTCAGGGTCTGATTTCAACTGTTTGCCCTCACGTAACGCAGAACAGTTGTCACAGAAAAGCTGATCATTATCTCCACCTACTGCAAATACATTTCAGAGAATACAGACAGCTGAGTCCCACAGCCCATACTTTGGGAAAACTCCCACCGCCTCCACATATTTGATGTTTTACCCACAATTAGCAGCTACAGTCGATGTATTTACAGGAATTCCTCTGAAATCGAAAACACAGGCAGACTAATGGGATATAAAAGAAAGAGAAAGGAAGTGACTTTGGCCATGGCATGCTTCCACCCCGTGCAGCTGAGATTGGACAGCTAAAGGACCCCTGGCCCAGCGCCCTGTCAATTACCTTAATCCCCACCCGAACAGGAATGACACTAAACACTCCACAAAAATGCTTCCAAACATTGCCACGGGAAAAAGGAAAAGCATTAACCCTGCCTTCCCAGGCACAGCTTCAGTAATGGACATCTTGCATTTTACATGGAGAAACACATGAACATAAAAGACATACCCTCCAGTGAAAACTTGCACAACCTCTCAGAGGGAACAGAATTAATCGCAGGGAATAATTACAGTTCTAAACAAGAATATTTATGACATTGCATAAACACCATTAAAACAAACTGAAAGGCAATAATTTTGAGAAAGAGGAAAGGAGGAAGTGAGGCAGGGGGGATGAAAACCAATCAAAGTTTATAGTTGAAAAGATAAAAGTTCCCGTGTGTCAACCATCTTGAAAATTGTTGCTGCAGCCATCACTTGTCCCTTGTTTACTCCCCTTAATAAAACAGGAAAAGAATTTTGTTTATAAAGTTAGCCAATACTTGGAGCTTAAAGCACTTTTCTTAAAAAGGATCTTTCAAAAGCAACAAGAAATGTGGAAAATTTCTTTCTGAAATGTTTTAACTTTTCAAGAAAAAGCATTTCAAGTCATTATCATCTCATCAACCCTCTTTTCTTCCTCCCTCCCTTTTTTCCCCTTTTCCCGAGGCAGGGAAGGATGAAGGGAAGAGGGAGTTTTCCTCTTTTGTTGCTCAATGGAAAAAAACAGCACAACCGTATTTTTAAATCAATGAAAAATTGAAATAATTGCAAAGAAAATAATTTAGAGACTTTCTTTTGCAACATACTTGTAGCATTTTTCTAGCCAGTTCTAGTTATTTAGAGCTGGGGTGAAATATTTTGTGTCTTTTACACTACAGATTTCACTCTGAAAACCTTGGAGCTTGAAAATTGCCCTGGGCAGCTTCAGTTCAGGCTGAGCCTGCAAGGCCTCTATTGCCCCCCAGGAGACCAAAAGCTCTAATACCTGGCAGTCACTCAGGGAGCCCAGAAATGGCCTGGCAGATCCTCTTTAGGAGAGATGCTCTTACACTCCCTTCAGTCTGGGTTAGATATGTCCCTGGTGATAGCAGTGTCTACATGTACCATGGGAATATGAAAAGAGTTTTGAATTGCTCTCTGAAAATAAAGCCTTTTGGTCAAAATGCTGTTTCCTTCATTTTTTATTCTGACTAAGGCATATTCAAGCATCAAGAAAAGGATGGTAATTATCAGCACTCAGAGCCATAAGGAAAACATTTCTTTCCTTTACATTTCCCTCTTCCAAGAGCTGGCTTCTGGGAATTGCAACCAACCTTCTGCTGTATGGACTGCTGGCCCAAAAATGGACATGGTGTTTTGCAACCCAGGCAAGAAGCAGGGGACCTTGGTGGGCCAAGTGGGTGTCTGTGATGAGGAGGTATCTGTGGACATTTCATGGGCTGGAATTCAAGGTGAGGGAGCTGCTAGACATATACCTGCATTTGAAAGCTGGGTGCACCTTTGCAGGGGCAGCAGAAAATTTTGCAAATGGAGCACGGTGGCTTAGTAGTAGAACCTCCCTCCAGACAAGCATAAAAATGCACTCTGCCGTCTGCAAGCTGCAGGATCAATATCAAGTCTGTGATTTGTACAAAACTACTGCAATCTAATTGATACACATGGACAACAGATATGCTTTTGCAAATCAGCTGTGATTACCAGGATCCCTTGCAGGACTCAATAAACAATGTCTGGCTTTGGGGCTGCAGAACACACACACGGCTATGCAAACCTCCCAAACAATTTTCCACTCTGCCACCCAGGCTTCATCAGCCAAAAGATTGTAAAAGAGCATGTGACAACACAAACAGCTTGGGTTTAGCCAAAAGCCCAAAGTACAAAAACTCATCTAGCCCAGCACAGTCTGCATCCAATTCCCTGCCTGCATAGGGAAACATTTCACTTTCCAGGTTTATTCTTCCACACCCTTAGACACAAGAAGAGACCCACTTTCACCCCTTACCCATATACTCTCCATCCTCCCCTCCATCTCCTCAGAACTGAAAGCACTTGGGCTTTGTGGCCAAGCGTAGACAGGCGCATGGGAAATCATACGTTGCGCCTTTCTTCTCCATTTTCCCTGGTGCCAGGCACTTCTCCACTACCCTGATTTACTCATCGAGGTGTTGAGGAGAGTTTGCTCTGTTAACTTCAGGAGTCAGGCAGCATTTCCTGAACCAGAATGATGGTTTAAGTAAGGTCCTTCCACTGACCTCCCTGTGACACCGTGTTCATGAATAACCAGGTCTGTCGTTGCCCCTCATGCTTAATTTTCTCTGAGGAAATCTTCTGTTAAGGGGCAACAGTTTTCCATTTCAGTGTACAGCACTACCCAGCTGCTTGTTATTTCACTTGGCTGAGCCTGACAAGCTAATGGTATGTTTGATTTGCACTACTAGTTCCTGCTAGAGACATCATAACTTTTATTACAGACGTGGTTCTTGTTAGAGACTCAGTTGTCCACAGAAGTAAAAAAAAAAAAAAAAACAAAAAAAAGCACACATTTCAGTCAGTTGACTGGCTAACTCATTATTCACAAGCACAGTGCTGGTATCTAGCACACCATCTGATGCATTTCATTTTAGCATATTTCACTGTTGTTTTTGTGGCAAATGGAGAGATTATTCTATCATTTCTTTTGATATGAATTCTCTTTACTGTCCTCAATCCTTTGAGGTTGATCATGTTTCTGATTGCTAGAACCTTTGCTGTAAACTTTCTTAGAGACTGTGCAGCTAGATTCAGATCAGCAATTGCCACAGGGGAAAAAAAGAGAGGTACAGAGAGAGGATAAGCAAGGATAAGATAATGTCCCCTGAACTGGACATAGTTCAGGATAAATTTTCTGCCTTGGTTTTCCTGCTCAGTGTGGATAAAGATATCAAGAGTGCCTACGGAACTTACACATCAGCACTATTTTTACACTGCCAAAAGCACTGTATGTGCTGCATGAAACTAATGCATTACACTTTGCAAGCATAAAAAGAAAACCAAAAGGACTAAACTACCACAGCCCTGCTTGTCTGTAAAATAATGAATCTATATTTAATGAGGAGACCAATTGGGTTATGAATTTTTTTTCCCCATACCAGACATAGAGCATCCAGTCAGGACAGTGCAGTACCCTCCAAATTTTCCATCACACTGACTTGGAGCACCCTGATAGGCATGTCTGTGTATCTCACACCCAGCAACCTAGATGGAAGGATCTCCAAACCTAAGATTGCTTATGAAAATTTTGGCTGCACTTCTCCTCTGTCTCAGTTTAGTTGCCAGTAAAAAGAGGATGGTATTCACACATATCACCATGCTGCAGCCTCATATAAAATCTGCTTTGTTAAAATATGACATATACAAGCGAAAAATGAGTAGACTTATACTGTTGGCTTTTCCTCGGAGCCAGAGTAAGTTTCCTGTTTGCAGGACTGCCAGTGAAAGACATCTATTTGCAGTACTATCAGGGACTGTTAGTTTCTCATGCTGAATTTTCCCTAATAAAGGTCCTTTAAAGCCCCTGAACTCTTGATCCTCAAAACAGCCAGTCTGGGGAGCGTTTCTTCCAGTCTTTGAAGTTGCAGCACTCATAAAGCTGACCAGCGCTGTTTGTGGGTTTGTTTTCTTTCCATATCTCTCCTTTCCCTTTAAGACCAGACAGAAGATGACATTATTAGCAGGCTGCTCACAAGCACCTAGTAGTTTTGGGAAAGGCTTTTTATTTCTGCTTTCAAGCAGAGATGAAAGATTGTAAAAACCTCTCTTTTTTTTTTCCTTAGGGAATTACAGCTCACAAAAGTTCTTATAACTCCTTACAGCAAGTATTTTACTACTCAGGGAGGCTATTTACTAGGTCACTTTCTTCCTGCAGCAGGCCTCAGTGTTAATAAATGGTGTCTGTGAGTTACTTTATGCTCTTCATACTTTATTTTGATCTAGCTGTGTGTTTAAGGAGCTAAAGAGAGTGTGTCTTGATGAACTACTTGCAGCAGAGTTTGCTCTAGGCCAAAATGCAGAGAGGGCTTTCTTCTGGGTTTTTTCTAAGTTTTTGTAGGTACATTGAAATCTGAAAAATGGGGCAAGCTGCCAAAGTTGTTCTGCAAGTCTGTTAGCTTCTGCTCACTCAGCATTAACATCTGTCTTCACTAAAGTGTTACTGGACCCCCGGTACACTGCATGGAGCAAGCTCCAGAGGCACTTACAGAAAGCAGAGCTCGGGGAGGGAGGGAGGGAGAGCCACATCCCCCAAGCCCCCAGCTAACAGCGCTTTTCAAGTAAAATGTAGGCACAGCTTTACCCCAGAGTGCTCTGTCCCAGATCTGTGTGCCAGTGAGCCTTGATATCAAACACAACCATGAGGGAGAGACGGAGAGATTGTAACAAGGAGACCCTGTGCCTGGATTCTGCCTCTCAGCCTTTTACCCCATTCAGAAGGTGTCATAAAACACAGCAAAGACTTTTTTCTCTTTCCAAAGAAGTCAGATGATTTTATTATACAGTTCAAACTAAAAGTGTAACATCCCAGGAGGTGGGTTACCCTTAAGACCTCAAAGGAGGCACACATTTATTAGTACACCAAGTCATCACTAACACACCCAAAGCAACGCAGTATCACACACCTCCCTGATGAGGTTGCACAATATCTTTGTACCTAATTAACATCTGTGTTATCAAAGAAAGCAATTCTGCACACATGTAAAGTACATGAGTCTTAACCAGCCCCTTTCAGGTTCTATCAGGGAAAAGAGGGGGAGGAATCACACAAACCCCCCACAATACCTGTTGTGATATCTCTCATGAGACTTGGATGCACTCGCTGAAGCTGTGCTTGTGGGTAACACCCAGCAAACCAGTGGATTCAGGGTCACATCTCTGAATTCACAGAGCATCCTGCTCTGCAATGTGTGCAAAATCACACAAGCTACCAGCATGTGGCAAACAGCGATGCACCTCTGACGGCACATCAGCACATGTACCGTCCCATTTTACTAATGAAGGTCCCCCTTTCCATGACCTGACAAATTTCTAGATTTTTCTCTGTGTACTGTGTGCTTACATGCGTGCCACACAATCGGCAGTGCCTGGATTTGTGGATTTATTGGCTGTGACCAGACACAGGCTAAGTAAGTAAACAGATTAATATGTATTAACATACCACATTGGTTCAAAGTTCAGAACTTGTGCACACATGTGAAGGTGGTATTTATCCATGGTTCTTACCAAGGGAGCTGATTAAAAACAGGATCATGCAAAGCAAGCAGTGCAGTAAAAAGGCAGCACTAAAACATTTTTTTGTAATTGAAATAGCCCAAATAATGGTTACCTGATTTAATGGCTCATCAAACTATAGCTCTCACATAATCTTCAAGGGTTTGGTGGTTTTATGTTGTAACTTGTAGCTGATGCTGCAAGAAGTGAGAGTTCTTATGAAATTATTCCTATATTGTTACCCAGAATAACAATGCCTAAGAGAAGCCGTAATGTCTCATGTACAAAAATCAAAGGAAGAGAAAGGATAGTCAGATACTGGTCATATCCTAATGGAGAAGAGGTCTCCAGAGCCAAGGACTTTTTACTACAGCACCTCTTTTTTTAAGATTTTGGCTTTTAGTCTTGAAACTTTTGGCTATTTTCTGCCTAAATATGGTGTGAGAGTGAGATAACTAAACTCCCATTTTATAATAGCACTAAAAAGCTTCAGGTGTGTGTTAACACTGTCAGAGCTGTGGGTGTTAAGCACAGCAGTGTGAGCTGCCACCTTGTCCCACTCCGGCGGGGCTGAGCAGACCCCTCGGCTGGGCTCCCTGCAGGGAAGCTGCCTTCACAGGGATGCATTGCCTAGGCTGAAAGGCAGGGTTTTCTAGTGTTTGCCCCAAAGAAATCTTCACTTTCTATCACATAATTTTCAGTCCAAAACTTCGGATGCATCAGGAATGAAACAGCTTTTACAGGAGAGGATATCCTGGGAGATTCCCGTTTCAGTGAGTGCCTGGCCCTCAGCTCCCAGCCTGGGGAAGCGGTATCTGTCCACCATGAGCCATCACTGAAACCCTGCTGCTGAGGGAGAAGAATCAATCTTCATCAGGAAATTGATAAAAAGGACTTTCTTGTCGAGAATGTTTGTAAACAGATTTTTCCAGCAACTGCTCAGCTGGTCTCCCGTGGAGGAGGTCAGGAGAAAGCTACATGATCAGAGATGCAACCAGCCCAAGTGGTCTGGGATGTGATGATCAGATTTTCCATTACAGATCTTTAAAAAAAACAAAACAGGCACTTGTTTTAGTGCCTAAATGGCAGCTTAGGTCACTTGATAATTTACTACTTAAGCTTTTACTAGGTGTGCTATGTGACACTCACTTTTCAGGAGCTATGATTAGGCTGTCCCTGTCCCCATCAAGCAGCTGTTCAACTGCACAGATTTTTACAGAATGGAAAACCTCACCATTAACACTGGCATTTTAAGCAAAGTATTTGCAGATTTTTTCTGCTCCTCTCCTCTCCTCTCCTCGCACTC